>JAJIBD010001067.1:0-91288 GCA_021461705.1 Cryptotis parvus | reverse complement strand
GGAAATGGACCTCAATTTTTCGGCTCATATTCTCCCACATCACCTGGGAAATAAAGAATAGCCTTTAAGCATAAAATAGCTGTCACTGTCACTATTTCTTTTCAGTCCTGAAGATGTTACTTTGAACTATACTTTAGCTCTTTAGTCTGTTCGATTATTGCTAAAAATTTTTGATGTACTGGCATAGAAGGTGAATTAGATTTAATCATCATGATGAAAGTTTACTCTTTCCATATGGACCAGATTACATGTATTTTAATATTTTTAAGTGATAATTGACAATGTTAAAGCAAGAGACCATTTACTATGATTTGGAAGAAATAAATGATTATGAACATCTCCCATGACAAATAATTTTCATTCTAATCTTTTTAAAGAAGAAAAAGAAACAACTTTATTATTGCCAAACAAACACTAAGACTAACATATATGTATTGACCATAATATTGCAGATATTATGGGAATTACAAAGATAAGTGAGTAGTGGCTAATGTTCTCAAGCTCTTACTGGATAAATTCTTATGAGAGAGAAGCAAACTACACTCAAGTATGGGAGTAGGGTTGTAACTCAAAATAGCTTTAATGCAAGATAAGCAATGAATGCCTTGAAAGAGTGTTTCAATGTATCATGCATGTTTTAGGAGATTATATAAGAATGGTTAGGATTTAGATAAGGGGCAGACAGAGATGATAAGCAGAATTGTAGGAACAAAGACAAAGATATGGGAGATCACCAGAACTAGGAATATAAGCTTTTCTGTATGCTGGTATGTAAAGAGGATTAATTCTAAGAAAGCTTTGAAAATACAAATGTGTTCAAAAAACAGAAGGGCCCTGATTATCAAAGGGGAGACAAGCTGCTTAATCTTTGAGTAATTAGAGAACTATTGGGTTTTTAAAGAGGAAACTAGAATTATATTGAGATGCATGTTCTGGAATTGGAGCAGAGGTAGGTAAACCAATTACATTATTCCAACCAGAAAAGGTAGAATAAAGGTCTGTACTGAAACAGAAGCTAGGAAAAAAACAGGATTTTGAAACCGGCAAGCAATTGGGTGGGAAATAGGGGTGGAGCCAACACCTTAGGGGGTAGGGTGTCTATAATGAAAGGAAAAACTAATAGTTACCATAGGAAAGCAAACGGACTTTCACTTTAGAGTACTGAATTTTATGCTTATATTTAGGAAAAAGTTTCTGACCAGGTAATGTGAAGAGAGAGCAAAAGCGGAAAGGAGTTCAAAACTGAGATAGACACTTGGTGTCCTCATTTATTGGAGGCAACTGAAGCCATAAGGTTGGCCAGAGCTTTTATTTGTCACAGAAAAGAGCACCAGCTCAGCATGCTGAATACTAGGGCAAGTGCCCATGGGAAGCCCTGGAGCTAATGTTCTTCCAAAATAAATGAAGAGATCTGAGGAGGGTCGGAGGAAAGTTATGATTCACCAGGTACTTGTCAATTCATAGAGAAATGATCATGCAAGCGTCTGAAAGTTCATATATGATCAAATAGATTGTGTGTTTGTAATGTAACTGTTTTGTGCAGGCATGTGAATTCTGTGTAGGCAGGTGAATATGAAGGTGTAACATACTGAAAGTGCAAAGGGAAAGGGTAAACTTAGTTAATTGATTTTTTAAATGTATGTATGTTAAGTCACAAATTCACTTGTTTGAGATTGATCCTAATAAAAAAATTTGGGTGACTTTCTCTGTATTTTATAGAGAACAGAAAGATTCTTTGCTTTTGCTTTTTTTCTTGGCTTTGGTTGTTGTCATCATTTTCAAAGGAATTGTAGCCAACAGGCAACTCTTCTGTAACAGGCCGGTAACCTGTGTCTCATTTGCTACTCTGAAATTGCAGAAATGGAATTACCATTAATGCCTGTGCTGCTCTAACAGGAGTGTCCCTAGCTGCTCCTACTGTAGTGTGTGCTCTGCCCCACGAGCGACTAATGGGGATGATTAATGTCCCGTATCCCCACATCACTGCAAACATGTTTAAGCACTTCATTTCTCAGGCACGTTTTTTCTCATCTATTTCTGTTTTATGTTATCCTCTGACTCTTCCCCCATACTTTCTATTTTTCTTTCATTTCTTCTTTATGTCTTATTCCCCATGTCTTTGTAAACAGCAGAAACTGGCATGCAAATGCCCTCTAGTATAAACCAATGCCAGCGTGCAGGGACATGATGCAGATTTCTCATGCCATTTTCTTGTGGAAACCCATATGTGAACTCTGAACATCCTGGTCTGTTCTACCTTTCTGCTTACTTAATTTTATCCCCCAAATAAGTTTCTAATCTCCCTATCTACATTCAAAATTTATTTTGTAGTGTTCCTGCTCCTTGCCTGTTGATCTGTCCAGTTAGTAACACCAATTTACCATGATTCTTGTTGAACTGCAGCTTATTAAATGTAATATTCTTACTTGCAAAGATGCCTGTGAGCAATGGCAGATGCTGAGATCTCGAGTACAGAGAGCAGGAAAGTCAGACTAAATTCAGAAAATGTTTCGGATTATTTTTAGTCAATTGTTTAAAAAAGTCTCAGAAGATGAGAACCCTAATCTCGAATGCTTTGATAATTTTTCCCATTTTAAAATGTTTATTTTGAGTAATTTCCTAATATATTCATAGGTTTGCATTATTTCTACTCATCACAATCACATCATTATCCGTGTTAGGCCTTCAAAACCTGGTTATGCCCCTGAGCAATATACAGGGGTTAATATCTAGGAGTGAGATTTCACTTTCTCTTCTCTTCCAGATAAGATTTGTGAATTGCAAATACATTCTTTGATGCCTTTAACACAGAGAGTTACTGAAACTTGCTCACTTCTTATAGAATTGGGGAGGCAATTTTCCCACACAGTGCCTTCTTATCTTTTGATCTCCAAATGATTCACAGCCATGGCCTGTAGACCAAGCCTTACTTCTGAGTTCAAGAGATTTGTTAATATCTGAATTAGATATTAGCAATCAAAAAGGTCTGAATAGGAGGGGTTCAAATGATATTTTCAATTTGAGCTGCACTGTAAAAAATGACTGGCTTTTTTTCAATTCTTACTCTGGTAGTGATGAGAAAGATCGATGAGAGAGTTCTTTAGAAATGTCTTTAACAATTGATTACTTTCAGAAATTAAGTTTTGATTTTTAGTTTCAAAGGGATTCTTATGTTAGAAGTACAGTTGATTTTAATGTATAATTTAGTGTTTCTTTTAAAAGTCAGTAGAACAGGTAGCAGGTCCAATTGGGAATTTTCTGAACTAAAGTTTATAGTAGTTTTTATTTTATTGACATTACAATAGAGCTTCAATCATAGAATAGTGCAGTCGTTTCACAAGTAACTCATCAGTCACTGATATTGTGTCATCATTACCTGGTTTATTTCAGCGGTGATTTCTAAGAGCCCAAGTCAAAGTTTTTTTAAATCATATCACCATGAGAAAGACAAATATAAGATGTTCATGACTGGGTTTCAGTGATACAGTGTTCCAATACCTATCCCTCCACCAGTGCACATTTCCCAAAACCAATTCAGTCCCATCCTCCCTCTACGGCAGGCACTCTTCTCTCTCTCTGTCCCTTCTCTTTCTTACTGCAAATTACGGTTTGTAAGACAGACAATGAAGGGAGATTATGTATCTCTTTACCTACTTCAATACATAGTTCTAGTCTCGCTACCATTTCCAATTATTTTGGCAAACTAATCCCTTCTCTAGCTTTATTTCTTTAATGATTTATTTTAAACACCATGATTTACAAAGTATAAACTCTTTCACAATACAGTTGCTGGAAAGATTCATCATTCAGCACCAATCCCACCACCAATGTGCCTCCACCACCATCACCAGAGATCCGCATTTCCCCCCCACCCTCCATCCCCCCCCCAATGCCTGCTCACATAGCCAGCATCAGTTATGTTTATCCTTACAGCTCACATAAGGGAATAATAATGATAAGGTCATGCCTTTTTTTTTAGGCTGATGTGTGGGAGTCTGGCCAATTTCTGTTCTTGGATTCACTTTCTGGGTTTCCAGAACACAGTGGTATTCTATTGACAATCCCAGACACACCATCACTACAGCTACTGAAAACACTTATTTCACATTTATCTCAATGTCTATTTGAGCTTTTCCTATTCATACACTGAACAATTCATTCTATATTGACTGTTGGAGCTACTTATCTAAATACGGTTGATGAACATGGTGTTAGACAAATTCAATGGAGATCCTCAAATCTCCATTGTGCCATTTGAGTCCACTGTATAGGAAATTACTGAGGTGGTCCCTAGACCACACCTCGTGCCAACATACTTCGTTTTTAGAAAATGTGATCTAACTTTTTTTAGAAAAAGTTAGATGAATATACTAGGTTTTGAGAAAACACAAGGGCGCTCTGCACCCTTGTGCCATGGGGATGGAAATACATGGGACCCCCATGTAACGGTCTCAGTCAGTCGCAGTTCTGGGCGGGCCCACCAGGCCTTGCCGGAAAGCACTGAGTTGGGGGAGGGGTGCCCCAGCTTCAGCTCCCCAGGAAACCTGGTGGATTCAATAACCGAGTAGTGCGTGCATTACCTGGGCTTGAACTTCGACTATTCTGTTGCATGTGGCTCTGCCGAACTGTGGAGTCTGGACCTTGAAAGTGGCTGTGGTTGTAATGCACGAGGCTTTCTGGCCTCTGAGGGTTCTGACCAGGAGGCAGGGGGAGCCCAGCCCTGCCCCTTTCCAGGACATCTCATTAGCCTAGCACAAGCTGAGCCAGCAGCAGCTCAGCCCTGTGCCTCTCTGCTGTGTCCCAGCCTGCCTCTGGCTGTTTCCCAGTCCCCTTCTCTATCTAATCTACCCTCTGATCCACACACACTTGTGCACCTGTGGTAGATTCCAAACATTGATAAGTCCTTTTGAACCCCTTTCTGGCCTGGACTTGGATATTAGTCTCCTTCTATTTTTTTTTAATATCCCACAAATGAATCCAGTCATTCTATATCTTTCCTTTTCCTTATAATTTCATTCAGCATGATACTCTCCATGTCCATCCATTTATAAGAAAATTTCATGACTTCATTTTTCCTAGCAAGGTGGATAGTATTACACTGCATGATGTACCACCATTTCTTTATCTAGTCATCTGTGCTCAGATACTCAGGTTGTTTCCAGATTCGGTTATTATGAAAAGTGTTGCAATAACATAGGATTGCATATGGTGTTTCTGCTGTGTGTTTTCAGGACCCTTGGCTATATTCCAAGGAGAGTTATTGGTGGCTCAAATGGGAGCTCAATTTCTAGTTTTTTGGAGGAATGTCCATATTGTTTTCCAAAAGGCTGGACCAGTCATCATTCCACCAGCAATGAATGAGTGTCCTTTCTCCCCACATCCGCACCAGCACTGGTTGTTCTTGCTTGTTTGGATATGCACCAGTCTTTGTGGTGTGAGATGATACCTCATTGTTGTTTTGATTTACATCTCCTGATGATTAGTGTTGAAGAGCATTTTTATATGCCTTTTGGCCATTTGAATTTCTTCTTTGAGGGAGTTTCTGTTCTTCTCCCCTTTTTTAATGGGGGTCAAATTAGTTTTTTGTTGGAAGAATTTAAAGAACAAAAGGAAAGGGAAACAGTTGTATCCAACACAAAATAAATTACCAAAATATCAGAATTCTCTTTTCCACCTGTTTGGCTTTTCAGTGTGATGCCCCGGTGCAGGGCTAAATGCTGTTCATTTCTGCCATACCTGCCTCTTCTGGCTTACCTGGCTGCCCCTACTTTGGAATCACATGAACCCAAATCACCCCTAACACCTAATAACAGAAGTCATCCAGTTGAGAGCACATTACTCTCCTTCTATGCCTTCATGGTCTTTGATTTTCTTATTTATTACAATGGCTTGCATACAGCTAGGGCTCTTTTCCCAAAGCCGGAGCAATGTGAACCAGTTTTCAAAGTGCATTGAAGAACCAAGAGAGATGACTTCTTAAAAATCCTGGAAAATGTACTAAAGTTTCAGGCTATAGGATTCAATTCCAAGCCGGTGATAGTCTTTAAAGTTGCAGCCAACAGGCTGTATTTTAATAGTTTCCTTTATTTAGGTGACCTGATACACATTAGAGAAGTTGTGTGTTGGCCCTGCCTTGATTCTCATGTTTGCCATGTTACTTTTCTGAGATTTGAGTGCAGAAGACTGAAATGCCTGAAAAATGGCCCACAGAGTCTGTCATCACGCTGCTTTCTTGGGTGACTGTGCTGTCAGTAAGAAAAGTGATATTTCATTGTGTGTGCTGGTGTGGACACCAGAGCTGCCCTGGTCTGGAAGGCCTGGACATCACTGCTCACTGCTGTGTCCCGTAATAGGGCTGCTCAGATATTTTAAGCAATATTTCTTAACACATTAATACTCATTTTTGGGGTCAAGAATTCAGGTCTGGCAACCCTTAAATGTTTGGCCTGGCGTAATGAATCATATATTTCAGGCAATCGTTTTCTACCATCCCCCCCATCACTCCACCAATTTTATTTTAGGATCATGGTTTTTAATACTGTTGTTTAATGCATGACACAACCACTCACCATGCCCACCCCAGGGTGTCCACTTCCCACCACCATTATCCCAGTTTGTTCCCTGAGTCCTCTCACATCCCTTCCCTGAGATAAGCTTCCTATTGAAGACCAGTTTTTGGCTTCTACTCTCTCTGGGTATCTGTTCCATCCCTCCTATGTTTCTTTATATTCCACATATGAGAGATAGCATTCTGTTAGACGTTCTTCTGACTAACTTCACTCAGCGTGATACTTTCCAGTTCTAAACACATAGCAGCAAATTGCATGAATTCTTCTTTTTTCTTCTTTTCTTAGAGCTGAGTAGTATTCCAGTAAGTATATAAACCATAGCTTCTTTATCCAGTCATCTGTTCTTTGGCCTTTGGGTCATTTCCAAGTTTTGGATATTGTACTCAGTGCTGCAATGAACATGGGAGTGCAAATGACTTTTGTAAATAGGGATATTGGGCTTGCTGGGTCATATGGGAGCATGATTCCTAGTTCTTTGAAGAGTATCCATATTGTTTTCTAAAAGACATAATAGTCAGTCATTTTATATGTCCAATTAATGGATACTTACATTTTGCTCTCAAAGTCTTTGCCAATTTTAGTCAACAGCTGCTCCCTGCTTTCAGTTCTGAGTCACCTTTATATTCAGAGTGCTTCAGAGAAATGCTTTTTCCATCTATACTAACTGTCTAAGCTGAAGACGAGTCACTATTAGAGGTTAAAATTCCTGCCTATAGTCATTAACATGTTATGGGGTCAACCCCAAGTTAGCTAGCTGGATTTCTTTTCTGCACATAATGTATGACCACCAATAAGCACTTAAGTTTGTCATTTTTAAGCTGGGAATGAGGAAGTTAAGTCTGAATTCCTCACTTTCTTGCTGTTGGGGTGCATATCTTAGAGACAACAGAACTATTCCTCTGCTTCAGAAAAGAGTTAGGAGTCAGCCAAAGCAGGAAGCAGAGAGCTCATGTATGAGAGTAGTCTGCTTTTCCTGGGATCACATTTCTTGTTCTTCACCCACCTACATACCATTAATTCCCTATTTTGCTTAAGTTATCTGCAGTTGGGTTTCTCAATTGCAACCAAACGAATTCTGACTAACCTCTCTTAGCTGAGCCTAGCCAGTGGTGATCCTACATAAGGTTTTGTCTCATAACCTCATCTGGATTCTGAGTCAATCAATCCTGGTTAAGGAATCAGGAGAGGAGATTGTAGGAGTGTAGCCAAGACAAATCATGGCATAAGTTAGGACAGGACTGATTTTTTAAACATCATAAATTTTGGTAAATAACATAAATCTAACAGAGGTATAAAATATCACATGCATATGTAATATGTGCCTATAATATGCAAACAAGAAAATAAGTTAAATGAGGAAAATAGAGAAAGCTCTTAGCAATTGGGAGAAAGGAGAGATTGACTAGGAAAAGGGCAACGGTGTTAAGGGGCTGTGGCATGAGGCTGTTTATGAAGAGTGGGCGGTTAGTGGTGCACAAGAGGAAAGGGTAGTCTTACTAAGGCCACAGGAATGAGACCATATCTAAAATTTATCAGAAATTTTACAGTGCTGAGTATAAAGAAAAAGGAATTTCAACTATAAAATAAATAATATCCAGGGTCATTACCTTTTATTCTTCATTCACTAAGATGCCTTAGCTGTGGCTTGATAAATCTATACGATTCACTGGAAAAACAGTTTTGCAAGCAATATGCATTGACTTTGTTTAGGAAGAGAGAGTTTGGAATTAACAGTCAACATATACAGATTCTTGGGGCAGAGCTGCTACTTGCTCCCCTGTGCCCAGCCGCTAATGAGGCGCCTGGGAGGCATGGCGGGTTCTAGCCCCGGCCTGCCACCCCAGCAGAGCCTCACAACAAGTCATACAACCCTCCTACTCCATGGGGACCGCCATTTTCCACATCCAGACTTCCCTCTCATCACAACTCCACCCAGCAGACCAGACTATCACAGCCCGGATCATCGACTCCCCACCCTGCAGCAGTTTTTTTTCAATCCAGCCCAGGTATGCTGAACCAGAGACTCTCAGACATGGGGGCAGAGCTGCTACTTGCTCTCCCCTGTGCCCAGTCGCTCATGAGGCACCTGGGAGGCATGGTGGGTTCCAGCCCTGGCCTGCCACCCCAGCAGAGCCTCACAACAAGCCAGACAACCCCTCCTACTCCATGGGGACCGCCATTTTCCACATCCAGACTTCCCTCTCGTCACAACTCCACCCAGCAGACCAGACTATCACAGCCCAGATCATCGACTCCCACCCTGCAGCAGTTTTTTTTTCAATCTGGCCCAGGTATGCTGGAGACTCTCAGACATGGGGCAGAGCTGCTACTTGCTCTCCTTGTGCCCAGCTGCTCATGAGGCACCTGGGAGGCATAGCGGTTCTAGCCCTGGCCTGCCACCCCAGCAGAGCCTCACAACAAGCCAGATGACCCCTCCTACTCCATGGGGACCACCATTTTCCACATCCGGACTTCCCTCTCGTCACAACTCCACCCAGCAGACTAGACTATCACAGCCTGGCTCTAGTGGCAGCGCGGTTCATCAATAAATGCTTTATTTAGAGGTGACTACAAGAGTATGCCACCCGCACGGCAAGCCTGGCAAGCTGCTCGTGTTGTATTTGATATGCCAAATACCAGTAACATTTATATTAGGTCATTCCCATGACCTAATATAACAGTTTGAGGCTCTTTATTTTCCTGGAGCAAGCAGATGCATTTGGGTTCTACTAGCATGAGACAGGACATATGGAGATATTACTGGTGTCTGCTCTAGCAAATAGATGATGAATGGGAAGATCGTGATCATGATATACAGATTCGGTGTTATCAGTAAAGATACATTGAAGGTTGAACATAATAAATGTTAATAACATGTACCTAACATAATCATCAAAATGAGGGCTCTGATAGTAGACTACCAATATCATGTTATGAATCTTGTACATTAGAATGTAGCGAAATGACTCAAGAGCAAGACTTGTAGTGTTTCCTTTATTTCACCTGAAATATGTTAGAATTTCTTTCTCAGTCACAGTGCTTGAATTTCAAGAGGTGTTTCTCTTATTATTTTGTGACTGTTCATGGAAATTTGAATAAATACTGTTACTGTGTTTTGTAAGGATAAAAAAGCCCAAATAGCTACATGTAAAAAAATGAACTTAGACCTCCTTCTAATGCCATGCACAAAAAGTCAGATCAAAATGGATTCTAGATCTCGATATCAGATGAATCTATAAGGTACATCAAAGAAAACATAGGAGAAACGCTCTATGACATCGAAACGAAAAGTATCTTTAAAGACGACACACCACTGACCAAGCAAATGGAAGCAATGATAAACAAATGGGATTATATAAAATTGAAAAGCTTCTGCACCTCAAAAGAAACGGTGACCAAGATACAAAGACAATCCACAGAGTGGGAAAGGATATTCACCCAATACCCATCTGACAAGGGGTTAATATCCAGGATATATCAGGCACTGGTAGCACTGCACAAGAAGAAAACAGCCAACCCCATCAAAAAATGGGGAGAAGAAATGAACAGAAGCTTCCAAAAAAGAAGAAATTCGAATGGCCAAAAGGCATATGAAAAAGTGCTCTTCATCTTTAATCATCAGGGAGATGCAAATCAAAACAACAATGAGGTACCATCTCACACCATAGAGACTGGCACACATCCAAAACAGCAAGAACAACTGGTGCTGGCGTGGATGTGGGGAAAAAGGGACTCTCATCCACTGCTGGTGGGAATGCCGACTGGTCCAGCCCTTTTGGAAAACAATATGGGCATTCCTCCAAAAGCTAGATATTGAGCTCCCATTTGATCCAGCAATAGCACTCCTGGGAATATACCCTAGAGACCGAAAAACACATAGCAGAAACACTATCTGTACTTCTTTATTCATCTCTGCGCTATTCACTATAGCTAGAATCTGGAAACAACCTAAATGCCCGAGAACAGAGGACTGGCTAAAGAAACTGTGGTTCATCTACACTATGGAATACTATGCGGCTGTCAGAAAGGATGAAATTATGAAATTTACCTGCAAATGGATGGACATGGAGTCTATCATGCTGAGTGAAATTAGTCAGAAGGAAAAGGACAGATATAGAATGACTGCATTCATTAATACGACATAAATAGATACCAGTGCTTTACTAAATATGGGAAATGGTAATGGCAGATTAAAACTCACCACTGAATATACACAAAGAGACTTAAGTGATAAAATCTAAATATCTGCAGGGCTAGCCACAATGTGTAAAATAAGAGGGAGAGAGATGCAGAGACAGAGAGAGAGGATAGAGAGAGAAAGAGAGGAAACTGGGGTACCTGCTATTAAGACGGCCTGGGGGACGGGAGGGGAGGGGTACATTGGTGGTGGAAATGGGGCACTGGTGGAGCGATGGGTGCTGGAATACTGTATTACCAAGAACCAATTATGAACACCTTTGTAATTGTATGTTTCACGGTGGTATAATAAAAAAAAATTTAAAAAAAAAGCCCAAATATCAATGATAATATTTATAATGATAAAAATGGGGAGGGAGAACTGGGATGAGTAAAAAAACAACATTTTGCCTGGAGATGCTTTGCTATTTGGAGACACGCCCATGTGCTATGCTGCCCAGGTAAGGTCCACAGCTTCCCATGATTCACAGACCATGATGATGGACCCTTCTGCAGTCCTGACTTGGCTGAAACACAGCAACAACCACAATAACTCTCTGGATCCCAGGCTTTGCATGTATAACAGGAATGTCAACACTATGTTAGGCGTAGTCTTTTAATGTTTTCATCTTCAATATCCATATTTACAGCGGGTAGGGTGTTTGCTTGCATGCGGCCGGCCTGTGCCGGCCCAGGTTCGATTCCACGGCACCCCATATGGTCCCCGAGCACCGCCAGGAGTGATTCCTGAGTGCAGAGTCAGGAGTAACCCCTAAGCATCGCTGGTGTGACCCAAAAAGCAAAAAAAAATAAAAATAAATAAATAAATAAACATGTGAGTTATAACTTTTTGGAACTTTGTATAAGGTAGGAAAGTGTTCTGTGTCTTCTCTTTAATTCACTAACAAGTCACTGAGAAGTGACGACTTTACAGTTCTAGAGAGACAACATTGAATTTCTGCACCTGAAAAAAAACTGTGCATTGCCCTGACTCATTGCTTCTTGAGATGAGTTATTATGATGTAAATAATGAAGATGCAGGATCCCTGGGAAAGAGGAAATAAATGACATATGTTATCTTCAAATAAATGCCCCTTTAAGAATTATTTATCGAAGGAGATGGAGAAGAACGAGAGAAGCTTATTATTAGGAAAGGATGTTTCTCATCTCTATTATGAACTCAGAGAAACCAATAGGTAGTTATTGCTTTCCAGGCACCACGAATGAATTAATCAAGGGCTGCCTTATACTCTATTTGTTTTTCTCTCATTACTGATTTTTTATTTCCTTTGCCTTCCATTGTGACTTAGGGAGATAGACCCATTTCTCTCCACTGTCATCTCAGCACTCATTGAAAGTGCACCAATTTGGGGAAGAACTTACAAAAGCACAGAGAAAGCAACCATCTGTTTTTAGGAACAAACCCTGGGGCATGAAGACAATTGGCTACATGGAGAAAACAGGAAAGTTCATAATAAATGGCTGAATAGTGACTCTGACATATTTTTTCTTTTAGAAAAGGATGCCTTCTATTTGCATCAAGTTCTATCCATAAAATTATAGAAATTTTTCTGTAAATTATCTATTTGTAACTGAAAACATGCAATGAAGGGCCTGGGAGACAGCTTCAGCTGCAGTGCTCATGCTGAGTTATGTTGAGGCTCTGAACTCAATCCCAGTGACATTTGGTCCTCTGAGCACTGCCAGGAGCAGTCCTGGTGGCATGGAGCACTGTATAGGCCTATATCACTAACGTCAGACATCTCCAGGTATGGGCAGGCACCCATGACCCCTATTAAATCTATTATGGAAAGCAACATGGGTGAATTTTCCTTCCTCTCTTGTCTTCGTTAAGTGTGTGCATGTGTGTATGTTTGCCTATCAATGTACATATTTTTCCAACATGATAAAAATAGAGAAATTATTCATAGCTGTAAAAATTTTTGTACTTTAACCTTTACAAGCTTCACAAGATCTCAGTACAGCAGATTATCTATGAATGAAATAGAGTTTCCATTTGTACACTCTAGGGGCCTTCTCTGAAGCTTAACTTTGGAGCTATCCAGCAATAATGAGTGGATCAAAATACTGAATCAAACAAAACTGAATAGAAATCTAATGGTTCTGGGTGACATATAAAAAGCTCAAAACAACATTAAATGCCATGAGGATCTCCGAAAAATTTTGTGGGGATCTTCTACCCAATCACTGTCTGTTGTTTTCTCCTGTGATTCAGTTACTGAAAGTGTGCTTTCTATATAAGTCACTGAAACATTTACACCCATCAGAATATATATTTTTCTATTTAAGAAATGGAAAAGTAAAATGCCTTCAAAATATAGTAGCCTCATCTCTCTGTATAAACACTTGATGCTAAATCTATATCTCCAAAGTTGTTTTTATAGAAACTAGAAGCATTCAGGGAGTTCTGAAGGAGACAAAGTGAGCTCTGCAGAACTAAGTGGTGTGGAAGCAGCTTCAACACAACCATGTCTGCATGGTGGGGAAGATGGTAGGGGATGGGAGGAGACTGAAGGGAAAGGGAGAGGAGAGGAGAACAGAGGAGTGGGGAAGGAAGGGGAGAAGGGAAGGGAGAGGAGGGGAGAAGGGAGGGGAGGGGAGGAGAAGAGCATATGACATATGATGAGGGAATCCAGAGGAGTGGAGAGGAGAACAGCCCTACAGAGTCGCCAAGTCACATTGGCAGGGAAAGAAGAAAAGGGAAGTTATTCACTATGTGGTGAGGATGTGTGGTACCAACTATATTCCAGTCTGAGCCTCCATAAAGCTGTGACAAATAAGACCCTGATCTTGGATTTCTCTAAGATTTGCTTTCTCTTAACATGCCACTGTATTTCCCCACCAAAAAATTCTTATTTAGGGTCACAGAGTTACAAGGGAGAGTGTTTCTCACAACTACTAGAACACTTTGCCACTATGCATTTTATTTGCTTACTTTTTTGTGTTGCTTTTTGCGGCACACCCAGTGATGATCAGGGGTTACTCCTGGTGGTGCTTGTGGAACCCTATGGGATAATGGGGATTAAACTTGGGTAGGCTGCATGCAAGGCAAAAGCCCTCTGCAGTGTACTCTCTTGCTGGCCCTGATTTTATTTCCAAATGTCTAACATTATGCAGAGACTGTTCTTTCCAGAAGTTTCTTACCCAGGCTGCCTATCTTTCATACACTAATCAGAGAGAAGTCAAAGGACTTAAAATATCCCAGAGGAATTAGTTCTGCCAGCACAGTTGATCAGCTGCCTGAATGCATAACTTAGGGAGAAAATGTGACAAACAAGTTGTTTTAAAGTATTGTTAAAAGTTTATTTTTACACTTTAATCGGCACAGATTGTTTCTCACTGCAATTTTTTTTTTATCAAGAATGCCAGCATTCCTGCTGCTAGCACTCACATTTCAGATACAAAACATACCAGGCCCTGATCTGCTCTGTAAACAATTGACTACATATCTCATTTTACAAACTCTTACTGATTTCAAAGGCTCTCTGGATGACATGGTTATAAAGATACATATTTCCATAGGGAGAGTTTCTATTATCATTGCCTCATCACAGGGCTTTATGTGTTAGAGGCTCAAGATGTAAAGAGAGAAGAAAACTTGTTTGATCACCTGCTATAAGACTGGTGCAGTGTTGAGTCTAGGCAATTAAATTTTTCATTTAATTCAAATAAACAGAGCAAGGTAGATAGATGATCTTATCCCTACTTTAAATGAGTGGAAACTGAATTTTGGAGAAGTTAGAAATATAATCAACATAACTGAGCTATTAAATGACAGGTAGGGGTGAAATCTAGACCTGTGTCAACTCAAGAACCAACCTGTGTTCATTATTTTGCTGTTCCCCAGGAAAAGTTCCTGTTGTTCACAAGCAGAATTCATTATATCATTTCCAGTATTGTAGGCAGCTAAGTTCTTCAAATGCTGCCTGTCTCAGAAGAGTTATGCCTGACCGTCAGTATCCTTCATTTGCCTAGCCAAACAATATGCTATGTTTTTTAAACTATGTCTTTGTCTCAGACTACCTTCACATATACACAAATATTTGTAAACACACACATTTACGCATACACAAACACACACACTCACATACACATACTCCAAATAGCTGGAACGTTTTTCTTTTTGTAAAGCTAATCATAATTATAATCACCTTCTCACTCTCATAACACTTGGTGTTATTAATCTGTATATTTGTCTCAGAGTGTCTCTATGTATACATAAATATATGTAAATACACACACAGACACACACTCACACACATATTTCAAATAGGTGGTAATTGTTTTTCTTTTTGTAATGCAAATCACAATTAAAATCCAATTAATTTCTCACTCTCATAACACTTGCATTCTTTGACCAATCACTGTTTTATATACATTTATAAACTTGACTAGGACAGGTCCCCATGATATTGGTCCTTTGTATCTGCAAACAATGACTGGCACAGATTAATGTAGGAAAATACTGGACAACTGAAGGAATAAATCTATTTGCTACCAAATAAGGATATGAGGTGTCAGTGATAGGTAAAACATCTGAGACTGTTTCTACATATTTCAATATTTATGTTCTTTTGTTTTGAGGAAAACAGAAGATTCATTTTAGTCTAGAATAACCTAGATATATTGTTGGACGCCGCTGGGGCCCCCAACAGCGCTGGGAAGCGAAGTTTCCTCCTACCTCCGAAGCCAGCGGGGAATGGGTGAAAAATCAGGAATCCGATGCAGTTTTAAAATGCTTTACTTATCACAGTTCAGGCATACAAATCAGCAATAGAAAAACCCTGTGCTTAGGATTCCCGGCTAGAACCCCAGCCATGTGTAGGCCAAGATGGCGACCACCACGTGTTAAGGCCCTGTAAAGAGGAGACAAAGACAAGACTCCCAAGAAAGGTGTGGAGCTCACAGAGAAGGGAGAGAGAGAGAGAGAGAGAGAGAGAGAGAGAGAGAGAGAGAGAGAGAGAGAGAGAGAGAGAGAGAGAGAGAGAGAGAGAGAGAGGCAGGCTGGTTTTATACCCCTGCAACTCAGACCTCCCACTATTATGGGAAGCAGGAAGGGTCAAATGCCCTTAGGTAATTTCTCCCAGCACCTCACCTAGAACCTATTATATGCTAATGTTTTGAGCCAAGATCTGCCTGGAAATGCCTTTGTAGGGTAGAGAAGAGGGTTTCTGAGATGGCATGTCTCTGTACCAAAGACTAATACTAATGCCAGTTAAATATTTCTCCAAGCCTTCACAAGAGTCTCATCTATTTCATGGTAGTTTTGTATTTTAGTTGTCTTTGAGTTATCAGGGAGCCATGCTTGCTTGCTTGGAGGCAAACAGCATTTCTCTCTGGTCTAATTACTTAGAGATCCAACGTGGCCAGGCAAATATGCTGGTAAAATCTAGCTAGTCCCACGATGATTGTGGTAGCATGAGAGAATTTTTTATACCAGCCAGTATAGAATACATGGTCAGATAAACTGCCACATTTAAACTACCCCTTATCTACGAAGTGGATTTGCAGGAGTCAATCCAGGGCAGATGCAGAGGCTTTTAGGCTTTTAGGTGTCCTGCAACAATATATAGTTTGTTTTCAATTATTGAGCTATGATCCTATAAGATTAAGAAGTGGTTTATAAGTAAATAAAGTGATGGTCTCTCCGTTCACTCATGATCAATTACCAAATGCTGTCACCCTTTAGTTCTTTCTTAATTCTTTTCCTTCAAATTTGTGCTTTACTTTTATTTCATCTGATTCACTAGTTTTAGGAATGTGGAATCTTGGTTGCTTGAATAATAATCATTAAGTTCTCCCAGGATTTGCAATAAGAGAAAACAGAAAAAAATACTGATCGTGTTGAGACAGCTCTTGGGAAAAGCATTATATAGAAAGGCAATCAAGATGAGAGCTGGAGAAGAAAGTGAGTCCAAAGAGTTACTTTAAGACAGTAAATATTATATTTATAGAAAATAATAATCCAGAATAGAAGCAACCAAAGGTCCTGAAAGGAGAGAAGGGGATAACTGCAAAGCAAATCTGTTGAGTTTGGTGACAGGCATAGGATCTGGTGCACAGGTGTTCCAGAACAGCTTATGAGTGATAACAAGGTATGGAAACACCACAGGCAGGCATAGGTAGGATGCTAGAAATTTGTTGCTAGAAATTTTAGTTATAAAATAAAGGCAGCACATATTGTTCAACCTATGGTCAAATAAACGGCATCAACACGAAATGAATGATCCAAAGACTGGAGAGGGTTTTAATTAATTTGAAAATACAGAAATTACCAACCTCTACCCAACACTAAACACTCTCATAGGTGGGCAGAATTCCTTTTCTTGAAGACAACTTCCTATAGCCAAAATAATCACAATGATCAAGTCATCCTATCAAATCCTAGAGCACTTAACTTTCTCTTGTTTACTTAGATTATTTGACTGACTGTTCATGTTTTGTAATAGGATAATTAATTAGTGGCTGGAACCATGTCTGACACTGAGCTCCGGCTCATAAAGGCTTGGGTTGTGATAGGTTCTGCACACATAGGTAATCCTAGTTTTCTCAAGGCAAGCAACAGGGTTAGTTATTGAGCTCCTATCATAGAGATAACACAGAAATATTCCCAATCATCAAATACAGATGAGTCCTTACTCAAAATGAGGAACCATGATAAAGATTCAAGAATTTTCTCCAAATACACTTAGATACTGTCATATTTCAGTATCATATTTCAGTATCACTTAGGGAGAAAAATGGAATGTACTTCACACCAATGAAATGGAGATTCTGTCCTAAGCTTGACCTTAATTCTGTCTTAATTCCAATGGTGATGACTAAATCATGAAAGGTTAAGGTTTCATGTCTTTCATAAAGAAATTATTTGTTCTGGAAATATACAGCAAAAAGAAATAAAAAAAATCTTCTGTATTATTTATTGTTATTTAACAAATTCTTCTAGTATTAAGTTAGGATAAAGGGCAAAACAAAATTTGGGACTAGATGGGGTTTCAAACCCAAACCAAAAAAAAAATGTTTATGGAAATAATCAATTAAAGTATTTTTCAGAATGGGAAGGCAAGCACACCAAGAGGTACTCAGGGCTTAATCCTAGCTCTGTGTTCAGAGACCAACTTCTAGAGGGACTCTGGGACCATATGGAATGCCAGGGATTGAACCCAAGTCTGTTGCGTGCAAGGAAAGTACCCTAACCACCTACCCACTATACTATCTCTGCAGCTTGGAGCAATTTAAAGATACATGTGAACATGATCTGTAAAATACTCTCTTCTAGTTCTATCTTGACACAATTTACATAGTAATTCAGATTGTGAATGATTTTTTGAAAGTTATAACTGACTCCATCCTTATTTTCAAGTTACCCTTTAATAAGATTTCTCTATTTTTTGTCTTTTTGGGTCACGATTGGTAATGTTCAGAAGTTACTCAAGTCATCCTGAACAGGATTGGCAGAACATTAGATGAAGGACAACCATGCGAGCAAGCTGGCTTCCAAAAAGGATTAAGCACAATCGACCATATCCACATGGTAACCAAGCTCATTGAAGTTTGTAGGGAGTTCAGGATACCACTCTGTTTCACGTTCATTGATTTAAAGAAGCCTTTGATTCTGTGGAGACTAAAGTGGTCTTTGAAGCCCTAGTCAAACAGGGCGTTCAAACCCAATACATCAAGATCCTTCGTGAGCTGTATTACGGATTCACCACCAGGATCTCACCATTCTACAAAGAAGTGATCATTGATGTCAAAAAGAGGGGTTTGGCAGGGTGATACCATTTCATCAAAACTCTTCAGCGCCACCCTCGAGAACATCATGCGACAATTAGAATGGGAAGGAATGGGAGTGAAGATAGATGGTCGGGCAACTACACCCACCTCCGCTTTGATGATGACAATGTTCTAATAACAGCAAACATTAGCCAAGTGGAACAAATGCTGACTGACTTTGACTGAGAATGTGGAAAGATAGTTCTACAGCTGAATCTCAACAAAACTATGTTCATGAAAAAATGAACTAGTTTCAGAGGCCCAATCACTCTCAATGGAACAAACATCTCTGAATGCAGCAGTTATGTGTGACCTAGGTCGAGAAATCAACATGACGAATGACCTAAAACCTGAGCTGCGCAGGAGGAAGAGAGTGGCATGGAATACCTTCAAAAGCATCAAAGAAATAGCTAAAAAGACAAAGAACCTCCAGCTCTGGGCACATCTCTTCAACTCCACCGTTCTCCCTGCAATAACATACGCCTAAGAGACCTGGGCCCTATGAAAGCAGGAAGAGAATGCTATTCGGGTCTCCCAAAGAGGAATGAAAAGAGCTATGCTTGGAATATCACGTCTCACTCAAGGGAAAGAAGGAATCCGGGGCTGGAGGCGATAGCCCAGTGGGTAGGGCGTTTGCCTTGCATGGCTGGACCATGCCGGCCCGGTTGGATCCCGGCATCCCATATGGTCCCCAGAGCACCTCCAGGAGTAATTCCTGAGTGCAGAGCCAGGAGTAACCCCTGAGCATTGCCAGATGTGACCCAAAAAAAAAAAAAAAAAAAGAAAGAAGGAATCCAGAGCTCCAACCTCCATTGCCATTCTAGAGTCAGGGATGCGTCTCGTTTGCCAAGGCATCGAAAATCAGATGGGCTGGACATATAATGCGATTTGGAGACGACCGCTGGACTAGAGCCATTGCCGACTGGATCCCACGGGATGTCAAAAGCTAATGTGGCTGCCCACCTACAAGATGGTCAGACTTCTTTGTCAAGACCCTGAACCAACAGTTTGAGGCTCTTTGCATTCCTGAAGCAACCAGATGCCATTGGGCAACACTGGCACGTGATAGGGTCACATGGAAATGTTACTGGCACCTGCTCGAGCAAATCGATGAATAACAGGATGTCAAGTGATCAAGTGATAATATATATATATGATTATATGATTGTATTATATATATAATTCCCAGTCTTTGCAAGGGTATACTATATATAGATATCCTTTTAATTTCTAAGTGATATCACTCTTTTTCCAAACACTGTGAATTGGCCTAATAATTATCCCCATTTTACCCTCTGTGGAAATGACTAAGAAAGTTTCAAAACTTGTCAGAACTCAAATGGCTATTAAATGCTAGCACTAAGATTTAAATTCAGGAAGTCTGGCTTTGAGTCTGTTCTACAATGCTCAGCATTGAATGAACTGATTCCATGTGTTCTTCAAAGAATAAAAATAGGTGCTTTGAGGACAAAGAAATTTTTCCCTAGAAAATGGCAAAAGTTCTTTTTTTTTGGGTGGTGGGGGGAAGGATAATTTAACTTAAAAACAAAACCTTCTAGTTCACAGCAAGGCAATATTGCCGACATAATGATCTGGACTTCTGGATCCTAGAAGGAAAGATTTTTCAGTGAAGAGAAACTAAATCATCTCCACATCCTATATGCTTCCTTCACAGACACAGAGCCAGCCTCAGCAAAACTTAAAACATAATGGGTTGCTGTTGGGGTGTGTGTGTGTGTGTGTGTGTGTGTGTGTGTGTGTGTGTGTGTGTGTGTGTTTTGGCACCTTTACTTTTCCTTGTATTTCTAAGGTCTTTACATATGTTTTTCCTTCTGTGTATAATGCAAGCCGATATTTGAGTCAAGTGAGAATTCTTTTTTCTTTTTAACAGTGTACTCAAATGTCAACTCCTGTGTGTAAAGCTCCGGATGGCGCCCTGGCATTGGTGCCTGTGCATTTTCCCCACCCCATCTGATCATCTGATACCTGCTTCTGTTCCTCTAACACACTGAGACATGACTTCTTAATATGGGATTATCAATTGTTCTAGTTTTCCTACTAGCCCTGAATTATTTGAAGGTGAGTTATTCTTGCACGCCCAGCACCAAAACAGAACACCAATGAATTGTGCCAGAGTTTATTGCACACAAAATTACTCTAATATCTATAGTGATCTCAAGGTAGGCATAATCCTAGTCACAAAATCCAAGAAATCCAGTATTAAAACAGTGGATTATACAGCTACAAGTCAGAATTAAGGCTACAATCTGTTTCAGTCTGCATCTAGTGCTCTCTGCTGTAACCCAATCTAGCTAACTTTTGAACCCAACTCATCTACCATACAGGAATTCCATATTCCTATATGGAATAAATTTTAAGACTGAGACTCAATATTTCCTACTATCCTTTATGATACTACTACTCCCATTCCCCTCTCGAAGAAATAACTAATATTTGTTTCCCTCTTGAAGCTATCGCAAGATGCTAAAAGGAAAAAAAATATATATATATATAAAATATATATATATATATATAAATGTTTAACAAGCACTGAAGTAAAAATTACTGATCTCAAGTTCTCTCTACAGCATGTTACTTTTTTTTTTTTTGCTTTGAGAGGTTACACCCAGCGTTGCTCAGGGGTTATTCCTGGCTCTGCACTCAAGACTTACTCCTGGCAGTGCTCAGGGGGTCCATATGGGATACTGGGGATTAAACTTGGGTAGGCTGTGCAAGGCAAACACTCTACCTGCTGGACAATTGCTCTGGCCTCCAGCATCTTACTTTTAAAAACCTAAGGTCTTGTTCACCTAATGATGATTTAATTGGTGTAATTTTAGCCAAGGGGTTAAATATCAGGCTGTTAAGAGGAGACCTTTTTGCTAAAAGACATAGTTTAAAAGGTATCAAAAATAGGAGATAAACATTGTTTGTTACAGAATACTTTACAATCACTGAATTATGCAGTATAATTACTATTTGATTATTATGACTGAGCAGTTTTTTGTCTTTTACTGATAAGCTCACATTTCAACTGGAAAAGATCAAGTATAACTGCATTCTGTATGTCAAAAGTAAAGAAGCCTTAAGAAAGCACATCAAAAGTTAAAGATGAAATGGGAATCAAGTCTAAATTTAAAAATGTACTGTGACACTTTCTAGAAGATTTATACCTTAGCAGTAGGGCGTATTTACTTTAATATAATATTTTTTGAAACTTAAAATATCAAAGAATACGATAGTTACTGTCATAAAGAAAAGGAAACTCTTATTACCCCTTAGTTTTTGGTTAGGAGCAAACATTTTATAAAAATGAGTTTGGGAGACATTTTTGATAGTAGGTGGTCAATCTGTTGCATTTGGCCAGAGAAGCTTGAGCCTACTTTTGACATTAGAGTCTAAATTGCTCCAAAATTTTTGTGTTTAACCTGTTTTCTATATTCACTTGTGGATATTCAATTCTCTACAAGCTTCCTGGAGGATGTGTCTTTTGTGTAGCCAAAGATGAGATCAGAGGGCAAAGCCTGTGATAATGGTTGTGCAGCTATTCATACACACAAGCCTTCTGAATGTTGCCATGTGGATGGTTTCTGCTCCACACATTCAGTCATTGTATGGTACTATGGAAGCAAATGAGCTCTTTCTGTTGGCATCCATATATTTAATAAATTAAATGTGAGTGGCAAGAACATTTTTAGAATTGTAGACTTTTTCTTTTGAATTCTAGACATTCTTCATTTTTCTTCTGTGTTCATTTTTCTTTGTGTGCTATAGCATTAAATAGATTTACTAATGATCATAAACTATATTCTCTTGACAGATATTTTGACAGATAATTAACATGCAATATAGCAGGGAACTTCACATTCTCTACAGATGAATCATCATCCCTTATGATCAGCATAACCCCAATTTTATATACATGGTTAATCCTTACATGCTACTAAATTTTACATACTCTTGAATTCTAAGCGAACTGAGAAAAAATACTCTAGTTATATTACAATAGAATTGGGAAGAAGTGAATATTGTCTTTTATGAGAGACATACTATTCTTACTGAAGGTTCTCTCTAAAAACATTCTAAGTTTGCTTTCTTTTTCTTATCTAGTGATTAAAGAATCCAAGACATAATTTGGCTCTAACTAGAAGATATACTCACTGGGAAGAAAGCACTATTATTTATAGGGAAGGATAAAGATACAGTGGAAAAATAGTCTTGTGGCTGAAATTTCCCACCATGATCATAGAAAAGATATTCAACCAGCTGGAAAACTGAGCAATAATGTGTAATGCTCAGAAGTGAAAGCTTTAAGCGTCAGAGAAACGAGGTAAGAGGATGTGAACCTAACTGGATATGCATTCAAGATGTTTCCTAGTTGGAAGGATGAATGAGGGACAAACAGAATTCCTTGAGATAGTGCCTGGGACCCAGAAGATTAGCATCATTACTGAGGGACTCATAGGGGTAACCACCATCTTACCAAAGCAGGAAGAGAAGGGCCACAGGTGGGACAAATCACAGAATTTTAAAATAGTTTGAATAACTGCAAGATTATATTGGCATAAGTAAAGGGCCTTTCAACATGACTGCTTTGTAACTGTTTGAATGAGCTTCAGTATATTTGTTAGAAAAATTTTTCCTGTTTATGATACATTTGCACAGTTCTTGGCATGAACTGTGGAAGAAATACTTATCAAATATTACACATTGCTTACTAGAACAAGTGTTTTTTAGGGGCGGTCACACCCGGCAATGCTCAGGGGTTACTCCTAGCTCTGCATTCAGGAATTACTCCTGGGTGTGCTCAGGGGACCGTATGGGATGCCAGGGATCGAACCTGGGTTGACCGCATGCAAGGCAAACACCCTACCCACTGGACTATCGCTCTGGCCCCTAGAACAAGTGATTTTTAAAAAATATTTTATTATACCACCGTGAGATATACAGTTACAAAGATGTTCATAAGATGTTCATATTTGTATATATATTTATGTTATGCAAATAAATGCAGTCATTCTATATCCGTCTCTCTCCTTCTGGCTAATTTCACTCAACATGATCCTTTCCATGTTCATACATTTATAGGCAAATTTCCATAACTTCATTTTTCCTAACAGCCAATATCAGGTGATAGGTGGATCAGGAGGTCTTGTCAAAGATGAAAATTACCACAAACGTAGGGAGCAGAAGTTAGGTAAGACCAAGAATGGAACAGTGTGCCAATAATTGTTGAAAGTGCTATTACCACATAGAACTTAGCATTAAATACAGGCAAAAAGATACACATGATAACCTCTAAGTATATATATATATGTATATATATATATATATATAGATATATATATATATTACAGTCCACACTATGTAAGAGAAGGAAGAGAGAGAGAGAGAGAGTTAGAGAGAAAAGAGATGAAGAGCCTGGCCGTAGAGGCAGGCTAGGGGAGCGGGGAGGGAATCGGGTGCATTGGTGGTGGAAAATGGGCACTGGTGGAGGGATGGGTGCTGGAACACTGTGTGACTGAAACCCCCAAACATGGACAACTTTGTAACTGTATATATCTCACGGTGGTATAATAAAATATTAATTAAAAATAGATGTTAATATTTGGGTTTTGGTCAAACAGTGTTCCAGGACCCATCCCCTCCACCAGTGTCCATTTCCCACCACCAATGTCCTGGATTCCCCCCCCCTGCCTCTGTGGCAGGTTCTTAATTTCTTTCTCTTTCTCCTTCTCTCTCTCTCTTTCTCTTTTCCTTCCCTTCCACATTGTGTATTACAATACACATTAAGAGGTTGTAATATATATCTTTTTGCTGTATTTAATGCTCAGTTCTAGGTTGATATCAGTACTTTTGACAATTATTAGCACACTGTTCCATTCTCTGTCTTACCTAGCCTCTGACTCCCACACGTTTTTGATAATTTCCACCTTTGACAAGACCTCCTGTTCCATGTTTCGCTTGATCTTGAATATTGGTATCATAATATGTACATATATCACTTGATCACTTGACTTCCCGTAGATCATCGATTACTCAAGCGGGCACCAGTAACATCTTAATATGTCCTGGAACATGCGAGATAGCCCAAGGGCATCTGCCCGCTCCAGGAACATAAAGAGCCTCAAACCATTCCATTAAGTCATGGGAATGAGGTCTATAATTTTTACTTATTTCATGCAAATAAATGCAGTATTCTATATTTGTATCTCTCTTTCTGGCTAATTTCACTCAACATGATCCTCTCCATGTCCATCCATTTATAGGCAAATTTCATAACTTCATTTTTTCTGACAGCTGCATAGTATTCCATTGTGTAGATATACCAAAGTTTCTTTTTCCAGTCATCGATTCTCGAACACTCTGGTTGTTTACAGATTCTGGCTATTGTGAATAATGCTGCTATGAACATAAAAGTAGGGATGGTGTTTCCGCTGCATATTTTTGGCTTCCCAGAGTATATTCCCAGTAGTGGTATGGCTGGATAAAATGGGAGCTCAATTTATAGTCTTTGGAGGAATGTCCATATTTTTTTTTCCAGAAAGGCTGTACTAGTCGACATTCCCACCAACAATGGATGAAAGTCCCTTTTTCCCCGCATCCACGCCAGCATTTGTTGTTCTTGCTCTTCAGGATATGTGCCAGTCTCTGTGGTGTGAGATGATATCTCATTGTTGTTTTGATTTGCATCTCCCTGATGACTAATGATGATGAGCATTTTTTCATATGTCTTTTGGCCATTCGAATTTCCTCTTTGTCAAAGTTTCTGTTCATTTCTTCTCCCCATTTTTGATGGGGTTGGATGTTTTCTTCGAACAAGTGATTTTTGAAGTCTTAATGTCTTGGACACAATTATCGGCTTAGATAGCACAAGTGATCACAAAATAATGAAGATTAAATTAAGGTATAAGTTAAATATTTTTTCAGAATAAGTGAAACCTTTAATGGCCATTACAGAGGTACTCAATTTTAGGCAGCCTAACCGAGAAAAAAAAGTATGAGAACTACTTAAGAAGAAAATGAGAAAAATCATCTCAAATGGTTCACAAGAAGTCTTAGGTTATTTTTAAAAACTTCTGTTGATGCTTAAAAACCAGGTAATCATCTTAATATCTGCAGTGCATGGCAAGATGAGGGCACACAGGCAACTAGGAACAGACAGATCATCTCAGGTCAGCACACGGAGAACTAGGTACAGAAAGATCATCTCAGGTCAGTGACACCTACAGCTGCTCCATTACATGGACCTGCTTTCACAAAGGTAGTTTTCCTCTTTGATTTTTTAAAAATTAGGATAACATGCTTTTTCAGGAGAGCTTATTCTTTGTTCTTTCTTTGGTTATTCTATTTAATTTTTCGGTGTTGCACTGTATGGGGTGCTGGGGAACAAAGTGAGGTCAGCTTCTCACAGGCAAGCACATCCCTCTTTTTACTAGTTCCTTGGTTTATGCTGGTGAACAAAGCGGGTCAGCTTCTCACAAGGCAAGCACATCCCTCCTTTACAAGTTCCTTGTGCTTCTAGCATGAAAAGGTATCCGGTCACGGTGCTCATTTATCTAAATAGAACGTGGTGCCCTCCCCTAAAATGACTGGAACATGCAGACTTGTACTGAGACTATCAGAAATCGGTCTCTCTGGTCTCCACAGCAGACCTGGGTTTAAGGGCCCCTCAGGGAGAGACCCTGGAATGTGAATTCTTAGCAAGTCTTCCTGACATTATTCTGCTCTTTGTCTTTCACTCAACTCTGCTTTGGAGATTCTCCCCTGGTACAGGGAGGAGCTTTATAACTCTGAAAAGGCAGAGAAGTGAGAGCAGTGGTAATTTGTGCAGCCAGAACGAGGCAGACCCACTGAAATGTCCTCCCTACCCACCTCTCTGGAAAGACAACACAGTGGATGGTCTGTCTTCTGAGGTGACTCAGTCCTGGCATGCACTTCATGCCGCAGGATGGACAGGCCTTCACAGAATTGCAGGTCTGCAGACTGCAGTTTGGGCAGGGTACGGCAGATACATGCTGGGCCAGGGCGAAGTGTTGCCACACGTGGGTAAAGGAGCCACCTGGATCCACTCTAGCAGCATTTCCCACTGGGGAGGTCCCTGGAGCTTCCCAGGGAGTGAGGGGTACAGACACCCTTGCAGGTCCCAACAGAGGTTTACGGCTCATTTGTTCCCCTAACAACAGTGCTGGGCTTCAAGTGGTGATGTCAGATCTGGGGTCAATTTTCAGAACTGAAAATAGAATGAATACCTTGACCAACTGGAGAAACAAGGACATTGCTACAAACTTCTTTAAAGTCCAGAGGCAAATAACTTGTGAGTTCCAGAAAAGCTATCTGTGTAAATGGTTCAAATGTTAATGTAAACAAAAGTAGTTTAAACAGTGAGTTAACATGTTACAGCAACAATTCACGTTCAGAGAGTTTGACCAGTAAAAGCAATTAGCCCTTTTCTCAGCTGACTTCAGTTATCAAAGGAACTATCATTTTTTTATATCCTGCAAATTAATGTAGTCATTCTCTATCTGTCCTTTTCCCTCTGGCTAATTTCACTCAGCATGATCCTCCCCATGTCCATCCATTTATAGGCAAATTTCATAACTTCATTTTTCCTGACAGCTGCATAGTATTCTATTGTGTAGATATACCACAGTTTCTTTATCCAGTTGTCTATTCTCGGGCACTTTGACTGTTTCCATATTCTGGCTATTGTGAGTAGTGCTATTATGAACATAAAAATGCAGATGGTGTTTCTGCTCTGTGTTTTTGGCCTCCCAGGGTATATTCCCAGGCTGGGTCAAATGGGAACTCAATATCTAGTTTTGAGGAATATCCATATTGTTTTCAAAAAAGGCTGTACCAGTCGACATTCCCACCAAAAATGAATGAGAGTTCCTTTCTCCCCGCATCCAAGCCAGCACTTGTTCTTGCTCTTTTGGATATGTGCCAGTCTCTGTGGTGTAAGATAATATCTCAATGTTGTTTTGATTTGCATCTCCCTATGATTAGTGATAATGAGCATTTTTATATGTCTTTTGGCCATTTGAATTTCTTCTTTGTTAAAGTGTCTGTTCATTTCTTCTACCCATTTTTTGATGGAGTCAGCTGTTTTCTTCTTGTAAAGTTCTCCAGTGCCTGGTATCACTTGATCAGTTGACATCCCGTTATTTGTTCATTTGCTCAAGTGGGCACTAGTAATGTTTCCATTTGTGTCTGTCACGTGCCAGTGTAGCCCAATGGCATCTGCTTGCCCCAGGAATAAGAAAAGCCTCATTCTTTCAGGGTCTTGATGAAGAAATCTTACCATCTTGTAGGTGGGCAGCCACGTGATCTTTTGACATCCCGTGGGATCCAGTCGGTAATGGCTCTAGTCCAGCAGTCATCTCCAAATCACATTACAGTCCAGCCCACCTGATTTTTGATGCCTTGGCAAATGAGACAGTGTCCCTGATTCTCGATCATTGATGGAGGTTGGAACTCCGGATTCATTCTCTCACTTGAGTAATGACATTCCAAGCTCTTTCGATTCCTCTTTGGGAGACCCAAACAATGTTCTGATCCTGCTTTCCTAGGGCCCAGGTCTCTGAGGCATATATTAATCCAGGGAGAATGGTGGAGTTGAAGAGATATGACTGGAGACAGAGGTTCTTTGTCCTTTTAGTTATTTCTTCAACACTCTTGAAGGCATTCCACACTGCTCTCTTCCTCCTACACAGTTCAGGTGCTAGGTCGTTCATCATGTTGACTTCTCAACCTAGGTATACATAACTGCTGCATTCAGAGATGTTTGTTCCATTGAGAGTGAATGGAGCATC
This sequence comes from Cryptotis parvus, assembly GCA_021461705.1. NCBI lineage: Eukaryota > Metazoa > Chordata > Mammalia > Eulipotyphla > Soricidae > Cryptotis > Cryptotis parvus. The sequence goes on along the minus strand of JAJIBD010001067.1, from coordinate 62,934 downwards.
TGAAACTAGTTTGATTTTTGAACATCGCTTTTGTTGAGATTCAGCTGTAGACCTACCTTTCCACAGTCACGGTCCAAGTTAGCCAGCATTTGTGCCACTTGGCTAGTGTTCGGTTTGATTAGAGCAATGTCATCAGTGAAGTGGAGCTGTGTAATTTGCGACCATCTATCTTCACTGCCATTCCTTCCATTCTAATTGTTGCATGACATTCTTGAAGGTGGTGCTGAAGAGTTTTGGTGAAATGCTATCACCCTGCTGAACCCCTCTTTTGACATTAATGATCACTTCCTTGTAGAATGGTGAGATCCTGGTGGTGAATCCATAATACAGCTCATGAAGGATCTTGATGTATTCAGTTTGAGTGTCTGATATATTCTGGATATTAACCCCTTATCCGATGGGTATTCAGTGAATATTCTTTCCCACTCTGTGGACTGTTTTTGTATTTTGGTCACTGTTTCTTTTGAGGTGCGGAAGCTTTTAGTTTCATATAGTCCCACCATATATTTATCTTTGCTTCCAATTGCTTTGTTAGTGGTGTTTCATCTTTGAAGATGCTTTTAGCTTTAATGTCGTGGAGGATTTTTCCTACACCTCTTAGATGTACTTTATGGATTCAGGACTGATATTTAGATCTTTAATCCGTTTTGATCTGACTTTTGTGCATAGTGTTAAACAGAAGTCCAAGTTCATTTTTTACATCTAGTTGCCCAGTTTTCCCAGCACCACTTGTAGAGAGGCTTTCCCTTACTCCATTTTGTACTTTCTGATCCTTTATCAAAGATTAAATGATCATGTATTTGAGGACGGGTGTCAGGATACTCAACTCTATTTCATAGGTCCACAGGTCTGTTTTTACTCCAATACCATGCTGTTTTAATTACTACTGCTTTGTAGTACAGTTTGAAGTTTGGAAAGGTGATGCCTCCCATCTTCTTTGTCCCAAGGATTGCTTTAGCTATCCGTGGGGGTTTGTTATGACACAATTGTGAATGGGATCGTTTTCTCAATATTCCTTTCTTCCCTCTCATTAATATTTTGGGATATAAAAAAGTATAATACCAATATCCAATGTCAGGCAAAACATGGATTAGGAGGTCTTGTCAGTGGGTGGAATCTACCACTAGTGTGTGGGAGTCAGAGGTTAGGTATTACAGAGAAGGGAACAATGTGCTAACAATTATTGGAAATGGTAATACCAATTTAGAACTGAGCATTAAATGTAGGCAAAGGGATATACATGATAACCTCTAAATGTACATATTGTAAGCCACAATGTGCTAAAAGAAGGGAAAGGGAGGGGAAGAGAGAGAGAAAAAAGAGAGAGGAGAGAGAAAGAGAGAAAGAGAGAGAGAAAGAGAGAAAGAGAGAGAGAGGCAAAGTGCCTGCCACAGAGGCAGGCCAGGGGAGGGGGAGGGAATAGGGGACATTGGTGGTGGGAAATGGGCACTGGAGGTGGGATGGAAGATGGAACACTGTATGACTGAAATCGAAACATGAACATCTTTGTAATTGTATATCTCATGGTGGTATAATAAAATATATTTAAACACTATCTAATATTAGACAAATAAGAAAAAGTTTATTTGTTAACTTCAGACATTCTAATCGTGGAACTTTTGGGTATGAACCTATATATGTGTTTTTAAAGTGCCCTAGATTATTTTATTATAAGTTTGGGTGCTGACTCACTATTATATAAGTGATTTTTGTTCCTAATTTATTTGTTGGCATAACCCTTGCCAGAAAAATAAACTTGATGTCTATACACAAACATACTCAGCTGATGAATTTGCCCCTAATTCACTTTTTAATAAGCCACCAGACTTCGCATCCTGAATAGTAAGTCAGTGTAGCCTTTCCCACTTTCTCCCACTGTGGTAACAGAGTTTCTCCCCAAAGCCCATGTCTCTGCTTGCATTCCCAATCTATTTCCGCTCCTGAACAAATCCATCCTATCTACTTCTGTACCCAAATTCAGGAGTGGGAAAAGGGCCAGGAATATTTTTTCTATCATTCTTTTCTTTTTAAAAATTACTTTTTCTTTCCTACTGTGAATCATTGAGGTCCCAGGATGGCATCTGAAGAGCAAGAGGGTGCAGGGAGGGAACTTCTGTTGAGGGAAGATCTCAGCTGGATCATCGGGGTGCAAGGGAAGGCATTTATCTCTAACTCCCTGAAAAATTCAGCCAATAACAAGAACTGACGTTCCTCTACAGATCTAGAAATGCAAATACTGCATGATGTTAACAGAAGCACTTCCTTGTAGTTACTATGTTCTTGTGCTTTTTCAATCCTTTTATTTTAGTGCTTATTAAAGATTTAATAATGTTTTTAGAAAATGTATGGATAGGAGGTAAATTCATATTTAACTCACCTACAAGATGGTCAGACTTCTTTGTCAAGACCCTGAATGAACGGTTTGAGGCTCTTTGTATTCCTGAAGCAACCAGATGCCATTGGACTACACTGGCACGTGATAGGGTCAAATGGAAATATTACTGGTGCCCGCTCGAGCAAATCGACGAAATAACGGGATGTCAAGTGATCAAGTGATGAGTTAAATATAAGTGTTAGTTAAAATAAAATAAATGAAGGAAAATGATTCAGAATTGGACAGAGAAACCCGATTGAGAGGAGATGCAAAACCATGAAGCTGATACACAAAAAGGCAGAGCCAGCGAGACTCTCAAGAGTGTTGAGACTTTTCTTATTTGTCAATGTCGGGTGGGAGGAGGAAAGGTGTGGGAGGGTGTAATATGGTGGTTATAGGAATGAAAGGCTCATCAAATATTAATAGCTGAAGGGGCATATAGTGATTATTTTCTATTATATGGAATCACTGTATCACTGTCTTCCCGTTCATCACTGATTTGCTCAAGTGGGCACCAGTAACATCTCCATATGTCCTGTCTCATGCTAGTAGAGCCCAAGGGCATCTTCTTGCTCCAGGAACATAAAGAACCTCAAACCATTCTATCAGCTCATGGTAATGAAGTCTATAACTGTTATTGGTATTTGGCATATCAAATACGACAAGGGTAGCTTGCCAGGCTCTGCTGTGTGGGTGGCACACTCTTGTAGTCACCTCTGATCTCGAGCATTCATTTGGAATTATGGAGCATTATATGGAATACTGGCATCTAATTTGCTTTTTTTCAAACTAGTAGTAAATGTGTTACCCATCAATTTCTTTGAATGAAATTTTATGTGACACTGGACTCATAAAACATAGAATGAGGTAGACATCTTCTAAGACATAGTGAGAGAGTTTAGGGGTAATATCCTGACTATGTTAGACTTAAGACCTGAAACCAAAATCTACATAGAATACAACATAGGTAATACGGTCCTTGTTACCAGTATTAGAGAAGTGTTTGGCTCATAGTCAAAGAAATAAAAGCAAAAATTAGACACACAGAACTACATCAAACTTAAAAGATCTGCATAACAAAAGAAATATGAGTCAAAATGAAAATACATCAGACTGAATGGGAGAAAATAATTTAGACATCACGTGTCTGAAAAGGGGTTAATATTAAAATATACAGAGAACCCATACAACTTATTAATAAAAAGTAATAATTGAATTAAAATGTATCTAAGAGGTGAATAGAGTCCTCTCTAAGGAGAATTTAGACATGATTATCAGACAAATGGAAAATGCTCAGAATTATTCAGTATCAGGGAAATGCAGGCAAAAAAACAGAATATAGAATCTCACACCTGTGACAATGGTCTTCATCAACATGACTAGCAAATGAATCCAGTCCTGCCATGTGCCACCTGCTCCACTGCTCCCCCCACAAACAAAGAAAAAGTCAGCATCACGTGTAAGTGTGGGTGTGTAGCAAGAGAAAGCCTTATGCATGATCTGCAGCAATATGAACTCGTGAAATATTTTGGAAAATAGTTTTGGATTTCCTCAGAAAGATAAAATCAGAGTTATCATATGATCCAGACATCCCACTTCAGAGACACTCTATGAGGAATATTAAATCATTAACTCAAAGCATCATACATACTCCATTTTTTAAAATTACAATGCTACGTCTATTAGCTGGGATATGAAAATATGCATGCTCACCAGCAGACGACTGGACAAAGAAGACTGCTGTACAGTTAGTATAGAGTATCATTCAGGCCTTTCAAAATGGGGTTCAGAGAGAGTTCAGTGGGCTAGTGTAAGTTTTGCTGCCGAAGATCTGGGTTCAATCCCTGTACCACAGGATTCCCTGAGGTGACCCAACCATAGCACCCTGAGCAAACCCTGAGCACGGCCAGCTGTGCCTCCCCAAACAAGTGTAGTGCAATGGAAGATGCTTGAGGGAATCATGAGAAACTAAGAAAGTTGGAAAGAGAATGAAAAGTCCTGGATAATTTCTTCGACATGTACAATACATAGTAATAAAATAAATATACAGACAAACTAAGAAACCAGTGCCCAACAAGACTGAGTTTACCAGAGAAGAGGGAGGAGGTGTGTGCAAGCAATGCAGGAAGGTCTGATGGAGAGCTGTGGGCACTGGAAAGTGGTAAGTTTAGAAAGGGAAGAAAAAACATGGCTGCTATCACATTCCAAATCAGGACTCTCTGCTCATCCCCTTCTTCCTGGTCACTGTTAGTGCTTTAGAGAAGAAAACTGATGTCCAACTGCTTCATGCTTTCTCTTCTGTACTTGGAAGTACAGAAACTGGAAACTCAAGAGTTTAGAAACTCAAGGACCCTATCTTAGCTTCCCAATATCAATATATCCTTAAAACTCAACTCAGAAATTGCTTCCGCCACGAAGCATTCTTTGACGTGTGTTACAGATGGCTTAGCTGCTCCTATTAAGGGTTGCTATAACAGAACAGGTTTATCCATTTATCAAGCATTTCAATGCAAGATACTTTGCTACTAGCCTATGCGCTCCTCAGATCATTAGAAAACCAAATGTTGAAAGAATGCTACACTTTCTGTGTAAATTGATAAATGACAATATTGATTTGTAAGAAAAATAGTCTTCACCAGTTCATCTCTAGCTATTCGATGAACCTCTTTTCTGTAAACAAAAGTTCTAAGATTGTGAACATTACCTGCACCAATTATTAACTATATTTCAAACACCTCTTATAAGCCGACTCATATGATTTCAAAATTTTCACTCCCCAAACTGCACTTCAGGCAAGTCTGTGAAGATCCAGGCAGTTTCACACTGTTCCAACTTGACCGCAACCTACAAGTACAGGGGAGTCAGCTGTGTGCAGGAACACTGGAAACAGGCAGTGCCAGGAGCCCAGGACACACCTCCAGGGGTCAATTCCGAGGGTATTTTAGAAGGTCGTGAGCCTGTGCGTATATGGCTGCAGAAAGGGTCATCTCAGCGATGCACCCTTCCTTTCCCTTCCTCAAGCCTGAGTCACCCCTACTGTATGAAAAAAAAATTACAAATACATGACCCACAAGCAAACTTTGTTTTAAGTTTTGCTTTAAGGGATCAAAGCTAAGACCGTGCATTTCATGATAACTTCTGAAGTAAATATTTGTCCTGAAATGAGCATTCCTTGTCTATGTATATTTATTCTCTATTATTTTTAGAAAGGTCTTTATTTTATTTTTTTTTGCTTTTTTTTGGGGGTCACACCCGGCGATGCTCAGGGGTTTCTCCTGGCTCTGCACTCAGGAATCACTCCTGGCGGTGCTCGGGGACCATATGGGATGCTGGGGATCGAACCCAGGCTGGCATGGGCCGGCCACATGCAAGGCAAACGCCCTACCCCCTGGGCTATCGCTCCGGCCCCGGTCTTTATTTTTTTTAAGGAAGTCTGAAATAAATTTTACAGCTAAGTCTATGGTCAGAGCTGATTAAAGGTGATTTTTATATTTAACCCCCTGCAGAGTTGTTTTCCGTGTTTACAGAAATATACATTATAATGATGGTCTCTGCACTGAGAGGTCTGTAAACGCAGCGGGAACTGCAGCTGGCAGTGGTGCAATAGAGGACTCATCCCCAATCATATCCTGTATCCATTTTTGGTCTTAAAGTTTAATATATTCTCCCTACTTGAGAAAACATTTACGAATATGTCTTTTTGAGGAACATATACTTAATTATTTATTTGGAAAAGGGATTGTTAGTCTTATGAAAGTCTTTTAATTAAGGATAATTCAATCTAATCAATGCCTTGATTAAAATAATAAAAAGATTCATGTTCTCATATTAGACTGGTCTAACTCTGTAGTCATTCGATAAACTCTGACATAAATATAAACTATCACCCTAGCAGTGCATATGGACTTGTCTCAAGTCCCCTTCTTCCCACTGTACACTTCTCCCCCATTGCATATTGTATATTCTTTACCAGGCCAATGGTTTACTTCTCCATTTTTATTGTGATGACTAGTGTTTATATTTCAACTCCACTGTTAAAACTACTAATTGTACTTATACCACAATTTTTAGCAGAATCATTGAAGTATGCTGGGATATTATTCATGCTACTAGCCCTATTTTCCTTGTTTAGTCATTTTAAAGTTTCATATCTATAGTAGCAAACATGTCTAAAAATGACTTCAAAGCCTGCAAAAATATAACAATGAATTATAATGATATAGTTATAATTTATAATATCTATGCTTTTATACTTAGTGAATGGAAACGTTTAGAACACTTGATTGTATCTGTAAGAAAGAATAACAGTCACAATGACAGATGAAAGAAACATTTAAAAGTAATGAAGGGTAAGGAAAAGTAGGGATAAAAATAACCCTCACTTTATAAAATAGAATGTATTTTCAAAAGTTAAAAGAACAATAGACCCTGAAGTATACTATGAAGTAAAAAGGCAGGCAATAGAAAATTATAAAAATATAAAGCAAAGGGAGACAGAAGAAGCAGTGGCATCCATATCGCACCAGTCAGTCAACAGTTACTGTCACATCTGGATTCGAAAAGATGATTGGAGATAAGATAAAAATAAAATCAATCTAGAAAAATAACGTTACATAACATATAGAAAAAAGAAATTCAATTTTTCTAAGTTTTCTTATGAAGTCTTACATGACAACCACTGAAAGATGCAGTGGAAATTAGCATATGTTTTTACCTGTTTCTATTTAACTTGAATGTTAGTTTTAAAATTACAGTTTCTATTACTGATATTTGCTCTGTTGGTTACTTCATATACTCCTGCTTCAATGATATTTTTGTAAAGTATAGCTGTCCATAAAAGAGGAAGTAGTCAACAATGTCAACTGCTTCAATCAATATATTCAATCAGTATGATGACGAAAATATTTATTAACTAATGACATAGTACTGGTTATATAACAAACACTAACAGTGTAATGTTCTGAAAAGGCTGGAGAAAAGCAAATCAACAGTGAAGAATGGAGATGATAGTAGCTTTATTGAAATATGATGGGGAAGAATGTGCTATAGATATATTTGAATTTTATTAGTAAGAAGATGCATTTCATAGCATATGATTTTCTACCTCTGCCCAGCCACTCAAGAGGCACCCGGGAGGGATGGCAGGTTCTAGCCCTGGCCCGCCACCCCAGCAGAGCCGCACAACAAGCCAGATGACCCACCCCCACTCCATTGGGCAGCCATTTTCCACATCCAGACTTCCCTCTCGTCAGAACTCCACCCAGTGACAGCCTATCACAGCCCGTCTCGCAGGGCCGCTTGCGGCCGGTGGTTCATCTATAAATGCTATATTTAGAGGTGACTACAAGGGTATGCCACCTGCACGGCAAGCCTGGCAAGCTGCCCGTGTTGTATTTGATATGCCAAATACCAGTAACAATTATATTAGTTCATTCTCATGACCTAATATAATGGTTTGAGGCTCTTTATATTCCTGGAGCGAGCAGATGCCCTTGGGCTCTACTAGCATGAGACAGGACATATGGAGATGTTACTGGTGCCCGCTCAAGCAAATAGATGATCAACGGGAGGATAGTGATAGTGATAGTGACTGGGGAAAAAACAACTTTAGGTAAGAAAAGTTGGCACCAGAAACTTTTTGGAAGTTTTAGATTAAGTATATACAGAGATGTGGCAGGTCTCAGAGGGATCTTAGGGAGCTGAAACCCATTAGAGTGAACAGGTGGTGGGGGAAAGCCCTCTGAGTCTCAAAGCCACCACAGAAAGTTCAGTTCCTAGAGGGTTCAGGCTTTGCCAATCCACAGACACACAACAGGAAGGGATGAGGGAGTTTAATTGACAACAGCAAAAAATACTCTGAAATTCCTTAAATGCTGACCAGGGAAGAAACAAGCAAAGATAGTTGGTGCATCTGAGTTGTAAAATAAAGACACGGGGACTGTTGAGCATGTACTGAAGTTCTCAAGCCCTCATGGAGGTGGGCTCGGGTGTTGGATTCTAACTTACACTCTTCTAACAGCGCCAGGGTTAAGGCCACTATATGGTGCTGCCTCCACCTCAGGCTAAGCCCAGAAGCATTTATCCAAAGACGAAGCATGTGAGAGTGTTTTGTTGAAATAGATAATTTTTAAGTGGCACAACCAGCATTCTCAAGTTTCCTTCTTAACAATGCCCTCATGGATTTTTTATTGCATGACAGAGCAAGTCACAAACCAGAGATCAACTATAATCTAGCACTTGACTCTTTTAATATAATGCTTAACCGTAAATGTCTGCAACTACAAATGAGGTTTTAAATGTGAAGATACTTTAGATAGATGGCAATTCCTATAATTATAAAATGATCATTTCTGTCTGAATTGCACTTAAAAGTTAAAACCCCAACTGCTCCTATTATTGAAAAGTAGCAATAACAATTATAACTACACCATGAAGTATTAAAAGCCGAACATTCAATTTAAAGGTAGCTTAGAATAAAAAATGTAATGAAAAGTGAACCTATAAAATGTGGGCAATCCAGACATGCACTCTACAGAGGCACTAAAGAGCGAAGTCGGGAACTGTGGAGTCTTTATTACAGCTCATCCGTTCAGACTGTCTCTCCCTTTGGGCACTCCAGGCTAATGCTGTCACACACAGAACAGCAGCATCCCAAGTCAAAACTGATTCCAAGATAGGTAGATCTTCAAATGAAACTGCAGAATTTCTAAATATGGTGATTTTCTAATTTCTAAATATCACTAGCACTAAGGATAATTACACTAATGTTTAATCTTTCACATGGAGGAGGTTGTTTCAATGCAGAAAGCGTGTGACTATTTCACTAGCACTAGGTATAATCACACTAACGTTTTAATCTTTCACATGAGGAGGCAGTTTCAATGCATGTGACTTACCATCATGGCGCAGCGTGAGTGGAGTCGGAGGGCTCAGGACTCGTGCATTTGTCACTGTGTTTTTCACCAGGCAGATATAGCTGCCAACGTCGGACGTTTGGACTTTGGAAATATAAAGGTTGCCTGTCTCCTGGGAAATGAACCTCCGGCTGTCTTCCGCCACAAAGGAAGGGAACTCATTAAATACCCAACTATAGATGATCTCTGAAAACACATAAAATTCAAATATTGAAAGATATTTTTACACTAAGTGAAGGTCAAACAATGTTTTTACTAAGATTTAATTATTGCAAGGCCATATATATTTGATAGCGACACCTACAGAATTTGTATTTCATATTCAAAGGACTGTTCTTATTGACTATAGGAAAAGCTGAACTATTTTAGGAAAGCTTAGCTTTATGCATCCATTCACTCATTCTTTTAATGCCAATTTGGATTAGATGACGGCGCTGTAACAGCAGTGAAACGAAAAGATGAGAAACAGTTTTCAAGATGGAAGGTCAGCCTGCCTAAGAGGAGATGCAGTCAGGGGTGGGGGTGGCAAACACACAATCACACTCCTCTGTAAACCCTCTTGAATAAGCAGAAGTCATCAGCTGGGCTATATTCTTTCACTCGTGGCTCTACAAATATTAATTGACTGTCACAATAATCCAGGCATTGCTCAAAATAGAAAAGCAGGTTTGTGCTTTTATATAGTTCAGACACATGCATTCTAGCATATACACAAACAAGTGTGTGTTAAGAGGGATGAGTGCTGTGATGAAAACTCAAGCATGTTATACAGAGCTTGAGAGTGATGGGGCTGAAGAAGTAAAGCTCATATGGAGACATTGTGAGGACAGAGCAGGGGCAATGGGAAAGGAAACAGAATGGATACTGAGCGTGGACAGCTTTCAAGGCAGCCATGAAGGACACCAAGAGCACAAGAACAGAAGTGGGAGACAGTGGGGAGAAAACATTGTTTCTGAGGAAAGTAGAGAAGCTTCTCTCTATCTCTCTCCCTCTTTCTCTCTCTCCCCAACTACTCTTTCTTTCTCTTTCTCTCTTCCCCTCTCTCTCCCTCTCCCTAATTACTCTCTCCTCTCTTTCCCTCTTTGTCGCTCTCCCTCTCTCTTTCTCTTTTTTTCTCTCTCTCTCCCCATCACCCTCTTCCAATTCCCTCTCTTTCTTGATCTCTATTCTCTCTACTCTGTCTTTCTCTCTTGCAAGATTCCTCCCTTCCCCACTCTCTGCTTCTCTCCCCTCCACCACATAAACTATCTTCTCTGGCCCTGCCCAGTTTCTTTTTAACAGATTTTCTGATAGCTCACTAGGTTTGTAAATACCCAAACTTGAAGATAATTTACCTTTATAGAAAGTCACTTTTAAACTGCACATAGAGATTACATAACTTTGAGCAAAACCTACTTTTATACTAGTTGAATTTGCAACCAACACAGCATTTTCAGTAAAGTTCAATTACTAATTTTCCTTAATATGAGTTTAAGAAAGGAGAAACACAGACAAATTCCAGATAAAAACCAGGAATATTTTTATCGAAATCAATACTTAGTAGACTTCTACTCAGCCAATGGTGAAACATTAAACTGTTTTTTGTTTGTTTGTTTATTTTCCCTGCCCCAAACCAAACTTTCCCTGTGTTTCTGCATTGGGAAATTCACTGAATCTGCCAGAATCAGTATTGACAAATCTTGAATGGGTTATTACCAGTGATTTAAATGGAGCAAGTATTAATATTCTGGCGCTGGGACGTACCATCAGAGGTTCACACTTGGCTGTGGTTTAATCTACACAAATTGCAGCTGTCAACATTAAACCATCTGACTTTCTCATTTAAGAAATTAATGAAAATAATACTACTTACTTCATATACTTTAATTAGTATAACTAGAAACTTAAAGCCATATTATTTGTAAAATATGAAAATTGTACTTCAGTATAACTCCTACAACCCAAGCGCAGAAAGGGTGGTTTGAGTATTGGTTTGTGCAGTCTCCCTGACTAACTACCTTGCTTTCAGCCCTAGCCGGGCCCCTCATCATATTCTTATTGATTTTAACATTTGGGCCTTGCCTTCTTAATAGGCTACTTGCATTCATCAGAGACTGGATGGGTGAAGTCAAGTTGTTAGTACTCAGGCAACAATATCAGGCCTACAGAGTAAAGGTCTCTAATGGTCTCTAGGATTAGAAGACCCGCCTAAAGAAAAGGGGGGAATGAAAGAAGGCAGCAACCCAACAACCCCCTCCCCAACCAGGCAGGCCTACTCATGGAAAATTACCATTTTAGGGCCTAAATAACCCTTTCATTAATATTAAATGGTGTGAAGGAAAAGTACATTAAGCTCTAAGGGTGAAAGGGGAAGCCCTGAGACCAGACCACAAAGAGTTAACAGGAGCACACTAAAATAGTGAATGGGCTCTTAGAGTAGGCCAGATAAAGCCAAAGGCCTCCCAACCAAATGTCAAGGGAGGAACCCTAACTATAACCTTGAGTAACATCCTGATATGGTGTGCACCCTGCACCTGGAAAAACAGCAAGCTTGTTGTACTATAAAAGTTTCTTTTGTCTCAGAATGCTATAAAAACTGTGCTGTATCTCAGTTCGGGGCTCTTAGCCTCTAGCCTGCCACCGGTTATGCTGAGAGCCCCAGCATACTTGGAAAATAAAATAAAACCATAGGCCTGGTCTCTCAGAGTTTTCCTTGATTGGTGCGACGTTCTGAGGCTCCCAGTCGGTCACCCCATCGGGTTGCCAACCCTTTCAATTACTTCATATACTTTAATTAGTATAACTAGGAACTTAAAGCCGTATTATTTGTAAAATATGAAAATTGTACTTCAGTATATCTCCTACACCCCCCAAACGCGTAAGATATCAGTTCTTTCTGTGTGTCATTCTTCAACATGATGAAAAGAGTAAAGAAAACCTAAAATAACTCTGAAAGAATTGTGATGTTTCAATACTATTTGAACTGTGCTCTATGTGAAACGTTAGTGATGAGTTGAATGTTGATTTTAAGCAGGATTTAGCCAACATTGATGAATTCTAAGGCACACATATTTTAGTTGTAGCAGATGTCTGAGGAATTTGAAATGTTATACACTGTATTAGTTTTTATAGTACACATACATAATGTCAAAATGTTCAAATATTTTAACAAAAGCTTTACAAGACCATTTTTTTCTATAATGACAGTTACCCACATGGAGTCTTTAGTTTACTTGATATTTTATTAAGATTTATTAGTAGTATCCAAGTGAATTTACTAAAAGGAAGTTCTCTGAGCACATTTGAAGTTTGCCCCACTGTTCTCATACTTCTAACTAGACTCGAATTCATGGGCTTCTCACACTTGATAGCATGAATGACTAACCATTGCAACAGTTTCATTTGTCATTCACTCGTCACTTATGCAAATTTTAAAATTCTGGAAGTTTATTTAAACTCCGATTTTACTGGGGTTATCTCTAATTTTTATTTGTGTTACATAACCTTGAAGGGAAAAGAAAGCAATGAACAATTAAAGGTCATAATTCACTGAAATGCCATTTTTGACATTTAGTGATTAGTGCTTGCTGAGTCAATGTTTTATAAGATACTTTTAGAATAGGAAAAATTATTAATACAAAACTGGCATTTTCTCAAATCTTATAGATAAATGAGTATTTGGGAGCTCAGAAATGCTTAGTTTTTTAAAACATGTTTTCAGTTTTACATAGCAAAGCATTTCATAATTGCAAGAAGGATAAAAAGTAGAAATAATACACAATAGAAAACCTGACCACCTGGATTTGACATTCTATGTATGCCAAAAATGAAAATATTTCATAGAACAAAATATTGCTTAAATATTCACTGTTTTAGTTTGCCTATAAGGTTCTCGATTCTTAATTAGCATTTCTTTAATCAACATTTAAAACTTGTCTTAAAGAAGTAAAAACCAAGCACAGAAATTCAAAAAAGTAATAAATCAATGTCCTCAGCTCTGGTGCCATCACCTCGGGCTCACACAGCTCTCTGATGGTGCCCTTACTTGGGGAAATTTAATACAAGCTGATTAAATAATAAAACTTTAATGCTGTTAGTCATTTTTGAGGCATGTTGAGACTACTTCCTCAACTGTAATTTTTCCCATCCCTAAGGTTCTTTTTAATCAGTATGTTTAGCCATGACAACTAGAGGTGTTTTTGAAGAGCTGAGGATGTCCTATCTCAGTCGTGACTACCTTCTAGACTCTCTGGGCATCAGAGGTGGAGAGCACCTTTCTTGAGAATGCTTCTGCTTCAGTTTCTATCAAGACTTCCACTCAGGATATATATACTTGGTCAATTTTGGAATCAGATTTGCCTAGTGCATTTTGCTATGTGGTAAAATACTCTGAAATCCAAACTTTTAAGAGTTTGTTTGCCTCACTGAAGGCATCACCCATTGTGGGTCTGACTCTACTCTCAGAGAGACCCTAAAACACTTCATTTATCTCAGCATGAACATTATTCTTAAGATCTTAGAATCAGGGTCAGTTTCCATGATCTCCACTTTGCTATCAAGTGCAGCTTGAGACTGGCACCGCTCCTAGATTTGAGTTAGAATACTATCCTGAAATATATTTCTTGCTTCTGACACAGTGATTTACTTTTATTTGGGGGAGTTTAGCTATGAAAAATATGCATTTATTATGAAAAAATGCATACCAGACTTTGAAGTCCTTGAAAACCATGAGTAATCATAAGTGCTTATTTCAGCCTTTTGTAATATAGCTGAGTTAGAAAATAAGAATTTTTCTTCTTAATAATGTATATATACATCACAAGTTTTGGGTCAAAGTATTAGGGGGAGAACATAATATATACAGTCCACTGATCCAATTAATAATGCAACTTTCCTAGGAATACTATTTTCTTTATCCTTGTCAGCTATAAAAAGGGAAATCTAAGAATACGATTTCCTATTTCAACGACTTGCACAGTTTTATGGCATAAAGAAATTAATTTTAATTAAAGGGTTGTTGTTGCAGGAAACCTAAAAGCCTAAGCCTCTACATCTGCCATGGATTGCCTCCTGCAGGTCACTTCGTAGATAGGGAGTAGTCTAAATGTGGCAGTCTTATCTGACCATGTATTATATACTGGCTGGTATAAATATTCTTTCATGCTACCAAAATCATCGTGGGACTAGCTAGATCTTACCAGCATATTTGCCTGGCCAAGTTGGACCTCTAAGTGATTAGCCCAGAGAGAAATGCTGTTTGCCTCCAAGCAAGCAAGCATAGATCCCTGATAACTCAAAGGCAACTAAAATACAAAACTACCGTGAAGAGACGAAACTCTTGTGAAGGCTTGGAGAAATATTTACCTGGCATTAGTATTAGTCTTTGGTACAGAGACATGCCATCTCAGAAACCCCCTAATCTACCCTATAAAGGCAATTCCAGGCAGATCTTGGCTCAAGACATTAGGTGAGGTGCTGGGAGAAATTACCTGAGGGTATTTGACCCTTCCTGCCAGGGGAAGTTACATTTAGCTTATAGCTTCTCCCAGCTCTGCTAGGAGGCTTTGAATTAGCTCTGGGTCCTTGTAAACAGCCAGATGGTCTCCTGAAGTTGATACATTTCTATAGAGCTATTTTCCTGTTTTCATCTCTAGATAGCCCAGCCCAAAGTGGGCCAGGCTGGGAAGTTTGGGCGGATTTCGAGCTATAAAATAAGCTGCAAGAAGAAAGAAGCCCTTCTTTTTTTTCTCCCTTTTTGCCATTTTGGCTTCCCTTGGCGCTTGCCTCTCTGTCCTCTCCATCTCTGTTGGGCCTCAACACGTGGTGGCAGCCATTTTGGCCTACACCTGGCTGGGGCCTACCTGGGAACCCAGAGTCCGGAGGTTTTCCCTGCTCCTGGATTGTATATTGGAACCTGTGATAGTAAAGTCCTTTTTAAAACTGCATCGGATTCCTGAGTCTTCATCCATTCCCCTGCCGGCTCGGAGATAGAAGGGAACTCGCTTCCCGGCACTGTTGGGGACCCCGCGACGTCCCCCGACAGGTTGTGTTTACCAAATTCCCTGATTTTATCTTTTTCTATTTACTTCCATAATGTAAGACAGACTCTTACAGCTATGAATTAAAAACGATCATAATTTATCATAAAATTATGATTTGTATTTTATTTATTTTGAGGGGGCATACCCAGCTGTGCTCGGGGCACACTTATTCCTGCTCTGTGAACAGGGATCACTTCTGATATTGCTCGGGATACCATATGTGGAGCCAGGGATTAAACCTCAGTTAACCATAAGCAAGAAAAACTCCTTACCTGCAGTACTCTCTTTCTCTCTGACCCTGTAGTTAACTTTTAAGATAACTTTAAGTTTATGCTTATAGTTTGTTATAGTTTTGCATTAATTTTTACTGGTTGCTGCTTAGCACATATGTCCTAAACATGTTAATGTATGTTTCCTAACAGTCTTGTAATCCTGTTTTCATAATTTCATCATGTGGCTCCTCTTCCAACCTCTCTGGTATCTGTGGATTTTACAGTCATGAAGATCCTTGAATGAGGAAAGTTATTAAGTTACAGGCAGAAACAAGTAACTTAAACAATTTGTACTACTTTTTTTTGTTTTTAGAAAGTTTGCAACTGATGCTATCACTTTAGGTATTGGAATTAGTGACTTTGGAATTGAAGCTGAAGAGAACTGTGCTATTGATTAGTCATTACTAATAAGTATAAAGGGGTAAACCTGAAAGCAGTTACAACAAAATTTTCCATTGCTGATTTATACCTTCATTGTGATAGAAAATGGCACAATTATGCATCTACTAAATCTGCTTTCTCATCACCCAATCCTTAAAACCCTCAGGAAGCCTGCCTGGCTTAATTAATATTTGATGAATAAATTAATAGAGAATAAAATATGCTAATATATAAATTTTTTACAAGTATCAATAAATTTTCAGAGCACAGGTGGGCTCCTTCTCCATTTTAAATTTAATTGCAAATATTCTAGGACTCACACGGACTTATTTTACCCTTGAGATATAAGCCCGAGATGATGTGTGCAGTTAAGTACAGACACTGAGATATAATACAGAACTGTCTTTAGGCTCTGGAACGTACTGTCAAAGAACAAAAGAAAGGGTCAGGTTTACAAAGTCACTAAAAATTTTCTGGGAAATTAATTCTCTAAGGAAAACTGACTGGTGGTAAGCTTTAAGACACCCAGCCTTTGGAAAATGAATCCTTTCACTTCTGCTGAACACATTCTCTGACACTGAGGTTGGAGAGCTGATTTGGCAGCTCGAGCTTCGTCAACATGGTTCTGGCCACTAGGCTTAGGGTCTGGGACTGAGATCAAGAGGAGAGGGAATATCTACAGAAGACAGTGATGAGCTATCACAGCAGAGATGTGAAGTGGGCTGGGAAAGGAACTCACTGGAGAGCTGCCTTGAGTCCCAGAACTTCCCTCCCTCTGTCTCCTTGGATCTTCCATCCCTTATATTAAGAGGCGGCTTCACGAGTAAGACCATACTCTGCAGTCATAAAGTCCAGGCCTGGCAGTATGACCTATGGCTACAAAGCTCAAGCTATTGGCAGCACTAAAGACTCAGACTGTGCCTGTGCTAATGCAAGCATGGAGGGAGTTGACACAACATAAGTATTTTGTGTAAAGTAAGAAAAACAGGACTAGGTGTAGCAATTAGCATCACTAAGTATTCCTTGACATCAAAGATCTGAGGTTCACACGGGAGAAGGAACAGTGAAAATTTAGCTACTGTCAGAAGAAAAATTCAAATTTGTTCAACTCACTCAAAGTCTGCATTTATCATTCTATTAAATGCTATATTCTCATCTTTCTGGACCTCAATCCCAGTATCTACCAAATGGGATGACAACTCTTTGTGCTGAGGATTATACACATCTCAAATGACATTGAAACATGCTCAGTAAGATTAACTCCTGGCTCAAGCATAACTACACTACAGCATAATGCGGATTTGAGACTATGCACACTCACCTTGAACTCTACCCAAATGGAGTTAATGTCTGTGAGTGTAAAGTTTCACTCATGAAACACAGCCAGAGGAAAATATCCCAAGAGTAACAGAGCAAAAGATTCCAAGAGTAAAACACAGTCAGTGGGAAAGATCCCTAGAATCAACCTGGGGCACTGATATTTGTTCTTGCTGAGAAAAAAAGTTTTTAAAATATGTTGTGAAAGGGGAACATTTGTCACATCTTTAAAAGTGAAATTTCCTTAATAAAGGGCAATTTTTCCTGTTATATAAAACTTGAGCTATCTGGTTGAACAAAACAAAGTACTAATTCTTCCTTTTCTTTAGATGAATATTTTGTTATAATTTATTACTTAGAGCCAATTTTGCTTCAAAGTTATGTCACCAAGACAAAATAAAATTTTATGTGCATATGATTCAAAAATACCTTTATGGAAACAAAAGCTAAAGTAATATTTGAAATACAAAGGATCGCAGAGCATCATACCCTCACCATTCACATCTCCACTGGCTCTGAGAAGAAAATTCCCAGTACCCAAATTCACAAAGTTATAATAGCTGGGTGACAGCAGCTATTTCTATATCCTCTGAAGCCTGTTTAAGACTACAGTAGACTTTTGTAATCTTGGGTGCCCTATGTCTAGATATAAAGGTCAAAGCTAATTCTTCTGAAAACGCAACTGAAATTTCTTGCTTTGCTCAGGGATTTTCAAATTATTTTTATTAAATTGTAAACTCGGCCAGGTCAGAGGCAGTGTTTATTCCCCTGTGTGCTAGAGTCAATGACAGGAGTTCCATGGGGCCTTTGGGTTTTGCATTAAAAAACAAACACTTGGGCCTCCTCAAAATTCATGACTAAAGCTCAAAGGTCAGAACCCTGATCAACAATCTAGTATCAGTGCCCTGGAATCTTGTCAGGAAACATGCCCTTGTGAAGGGAGGAACCTATAGAAAAGATCTTCAGGGACAATTACTTAAGAGTGTGTAGACCAAGGTGATCTATCTAGTTTTCGTTATCAACTCAGAAAATCTGATGGCATCACACTTATCCATTGTGGCCAGTTTCTCAGAAACAGTCTGAAAAGGGGATTTTTGCATGTGAGTTTTGTGATGGATGGTTCCCAGAAGGAAAACAGGACAAAGCAAGTAAGAATGTAATTCCTGCCAGAGATTAGTCTAAGACCAAGCCCACCTGGGGCTCTAGAATAAATTTCACTGCAAATTTGGAGAAGGAAGCAATGGAAAGTAGAGATTCAGCCTTTCGTGTCCTTCCTCACCAGCAATTTTTAGTTTTGGGCTGCTAGTTGGCAGAGTGCGGTGTGGAAAATCAGGAGGCACAATGTCCCAGGTAAGGGAAATCCGTTGGAGAAGAAGCAGCTGCAAGGCAGGTGGAGACGATGCGAGGAAGCACCAGTAGGACTGTCACCGTGTGCATGCTCCAGAGGGCTCCATGGGCACGCATGCAGTCAGTCCTTCCAGGACCAGGCAAGTCCGTAATACAGAGTAGGAAACAGCGACCAAGAACTATCGGGGACTGATGCCAAGAACTGATAATGAGCACAGATGTTTATCTGGAAACTGAAAAACATTATCGACGGTGGTTTAAAAATACTTATTAGACTGAGTTATATATGTTATAGAGTCTAATTTTGCCAGTCACAAGTCCAACACTTCACATAACAACTAAGCAGATAAAAAACGGTCATCTGTCATCCCTAGCAGTACTTAATAATTACTATTAGTCATGATCTAACTGAACACTGAAACAGAATTTCACATATTGTGTGAAGTGAACAGATTGGCATGATTTAACCCTTGACTACTGCGCCTATCTTGATGTCTTTTTCTTTGGTTTAAGCCACTGGCAAACACTGGCCTTTTTGCTATTAATTTTCAAATAAGACAGGCACACTAACATTTACTTGTTTGCTTTAGCTTACCATTTGCCTATGAATGTCCCCCCAGAGAGCTGCAGGCTTACTACTTCTCTTGGATCTGTGCTCAAGTGCTACCTCTGGGAGAGTCTCTGACAAGTCACCTAAACTGCACTATCAACTCTTTTACTATTTTAAATACTTCTTTTTGTCTTACAAATTTATATATTTGTTTGGTTTTGGGGCCACACCCAGCAGTCTTCAAGTAATCACAGTGGGATGTCAAGGATGGAACCTGGGCTTCCTGGGGACAGGGCAAACACCTTACCCACTGTACTATCTCTCTGCCCTCAAAGCTGTTTGAGCATTTGGCATGAGAGAGCCAATAAAACAAACTATAAACATATAAAAATAGATAAAGCATAAATTCATCTATATTCATATAAATTCATATATATCATAGACAGAGAAATGACTACATTTCACTCAACACAACATAATCTTGAAAAATTGACTAACATAAAAGAAATAGTTATAGAAAGAATAAAGAATGAACTCAGTAGCAAAAATGGTTCCTACTATGTGTCAGGCGATTGGTATCATGTGAAAAAATTAATTTAAGAAGCAACAGTGTAATGATTGGTTGTTCCAGCAAATGTTGAAAGTGGAAGAGGGAGTAAGTGGAAACAAGAATTTTACATGATGGATTAGGAGAACCAATGCTCACAATTTTGAGTTACACTTCCTTTCTCTTGTTAACGACTCAGACTTCTGAGTTTAGTGCAGACCTGCTAATAAAAACCTGGTCATTCTACTTTTTAATTAGTTCTTTGCTATCAGACCACCTTTTGAGGGAGTTTGTTCTCCTTGCAGTTTTGCTCCTTTGTACTTTTAACTCCACCTGAGCGTTTCATTACAAAGAAGTGCTACCAAACCAAATAGTTTCCGTCTATCCTGGAGATGAAATGAACACCCAACATTGTCAGTGGTGGGTCTTTGCTGGGGAATGGCAGCTCCACAGCCCTGGTTTTATTAACTCTAATGAAGCTGTCAGATACAACTGCCATAATTTTAAGCACAGCATGGTAGTAGCGCCTCACATGTGCACCAGCATTCTCCACACCAGTATTTCCATCAATGACTATATCAGGAGAAAAGCAAAACTGTGTCTGTGGAAGGTGACCAAGGGAGGCCCTAATAACATTGACATTGTTGTAATAGAGAACCTAAATGAGTATGTTGTGCTGAGATGGTGTAGTATTAACTTTATGAAAACAATGGGGTGCTGGTCTACATGGGGCCATTCCAATTTTAATAAGCTTAGAATACCATTATCCGCTTCTTTGCTCATCTCCTCTATTTCTTCCCCTTCTACTTTCCTGTCTGCCAAATAGTACTTCTTTTTAAGCATCTTCGTTTCTGAGGCGAGTGCTCTCTGAGAAACTTATCTTTTTTTTTTCTTTTTGGGTCACACCTGGTGATGCTCAGGGTTACTCCTGGCTCTGCACTCAGGAATTACTCCTGGAGGTGCTCAGGGGACCATATGAGATGCCGGGATCAACCGGGTCGGCTGCATGCAAGACAAATGCCTTCCCTACCTGCTGGACTATCACTCTGGCCCAAAACTTATCTTTTGAAATAAGATAGTTGCACCTCGGAAGTATGAGAAAGAGAAGAGGGAGGAAAGAGATGAGGGCAAATCCATACAGTAAAAGAAAAGAATTATCCACTCCACCTCAGGATCCTAATTGAATGCACCGACAGTCTGAAAGGGAAGAACCTGTATAAGACTCGAGATGATATAAAGTATTAACCTTAATGCAGGAAGCTGCCTATTACCTACAATGAGTTTTGGTTTTTTTCCTCAGTTTTGCACTCTGACATGTGAGATCAGATTACTGTTGGGCCAGTCTGACCACACAAGACGCTTCCCTGGCCCTCGGCCAACTGTCATTTGTCCATCTCCCATTTCCTCAGTCAGTATCTAGACAGGTAGTCTAGATAAAACTGTATCTAGACAGTGATGATGTTCTCTGGAATGGTGGCACTTTCTTTGACACCCTCTGATCAGTTCACTAGTTTCTTCAGCTGGGGATTGTAAGACCACATAATTGAATGTGGTGGACACAAAAAATTCAGCTGTAAAGTAAAATCTTGAGTGCTGGAGCAATAGTACAGGGGTTTAGGCACTATTCTTGCAAATATCTGAGCCTGGCAATCTCTGGCACCCATATGGTCCTCAGTCCTGCCAGAAGTAATAACTAAGCAAAGAGCCAGGAATAAGTCCTGGGCACCAGTGGGTGCCGGCCCAAACTCTTTCCAATAAAATAAACATATAATTATTATATTTTATTTGTATGTCTATTTTATATATTCTGTAAATTTTTCTCTGAAATATTGGATCATGAGTAAGTAAAGTTTAAGAAGCTCTGACGGAGATTAATCTAGAGGTGATATATTCTGGCTAAACCAACATTGGTGTTATTTGGGGATTTATATGTTCCTTCATCTTTAAAATAGAAACACAGATATAAACAGACGAGAGTTAACTGATTTCATTCAGTCTTCATTTTCTTTTTCCTGGTAGAGCATTATATAACCTCTATGCCTTTACTTCTAAAAGCTAAATTTGTAGAATAAGCACTCCGCCTAGTTTGTCAAACTGAATTGGAATTAGGACCAAATAAATCATATCCACAGCACAGAACTATAAGCAACATTATTTATGTTATAAAAACATCTATTAATATATTTCAGGGCATTTTCCCTAATAATTTTAAGAATAGCAGAAAAAAAGTGACAAAGACCATGACAAAGACAAAAAAATTGAAATAAACTGACACAATCTCACAACTTGGATCCAATCAGGCAGTTTATTTCACTTCCCTTCATAAACATGTAAAGGAGTAGGGGTAAAACACAGTTCAAGGTGATTTTTAGAAGTGAAAAACACCAGGAAGTGAATGTCAATTCCTTAAAATTCCTTGATGCTCCCTCATATATGGGATATAATTAACCAAACCAAAGGAACTGACCAAAACCAATCTTTGGATTCTGTGAGAACTAAGGTGGTTACCAGACAGAAAGAGTTAGGAATTGGAAGAATGGGTGAGGGGGACATTTTGGGAGTGGGATGTGTGTTCCAGAAAGTTGGTAGTGAATATGGTGTAGCTTTTCACATAGAGACTAGAAGCTGTCGTGAAATTTGATAGCATACAAATGGTAACAATACTGTATTATGATGGTAAAGTAAGACATTTGATTTGGTAAGAAAAATGTTTCAATATGTGAGCAGTTTTAATTGTTTGGTTCTGCACAGTGCATTTAACCTGCAAACTAGTAAACTGTGTGGTCACATGTGAAACAATTCACTTACTCTGCACTGCACTGAATAATGAGGTTACTTTAAAGACATTTTTAACATAATATGACATATATTATGCACACACACATATATACACTTCTAGAACTTATCTTGGTACATTGCAAGAAAGCTCAGATATAAATTAGTTCACACTTATGAAAATATTTGCAAACACATAACAGATAATATAGGATGATGAAACAATTTTCATAAATGTTTAATGCACTTGGTTGGGGTCTAAGACAGAGAAGAAAGGAATTAGCTTTTATATTTATCAGAGAAATTTTCCAGATTTCTAAATCAGTGTTGTAAGGATAACTGGAATCACAAGATACCATGTTTTTGATTTTTAAAATAATTTTAGAGCACAGATATTACTCAAGAAACAAAGAATTATTGATAATAAAAATGATAATGATAATGAAAATCACTGACACAAATGTCAGTGATTACCAAGACTAAAACAGTTTTAAGAACTCACTGCCAGAGTCAAATCATGTACATACTAATTTGAGTATAAGATGATTTCTGTTGGTTAAATCCCTAAAATTAAAATTTTCAAATTTTGACTTCAATACTTATTCTATACTTAATCTTAGATAAGTTACTGACTATTCTCAGCCTTCACCGTCCTATTTTGAAAATATCACTGAAATTATTTTGCAATGATTAAATGGAAATAACCTAAGGTAGAGAGCTTAATGCTTGGTGCCTCAGAAGCATTCTCAAAATAAAATTAATGCATTAATTTCAGATATCTTTAAGCTAGACATTTTTTGAGGCAGAATCAGACTACATATGAGGGCAAAAAATTCGAAGGTCACACTAACTCAATTTGCATTGTATTAATAACCTATTTTCTCCCATATGACTAGATTTAAAATAATTCAGGGCTATACCTAGCTTCTTTCATTTCCTATCATATGCCTTGATTTCCCAAGGAGATAAAAGATCTAATTGTTTCAGAGAATCCACAATTTCACTGACATGCTACGTAGTTGTTTGTAATAATAATATGATTGCTTATTTCAATTCTCTAGAGTGGAGACAGCATTTGGAAGTTTTTCTCCCTCTGTAGAGAAAGTGGCATACTCACGGCTGCAACTTGAGCCTGAGGAAGTCACTGAAAATGTCAAGACTTCCCTGACATTTGGAGCCACTTGGCACATGTTACTGCAGATTTGGAAACTGTTAAATATAGAAATTGTATGACCACAAGCCATATGCTCTCCTCCACAAAATGATTCAAAATTTGAGTTCTTTGTTGTTTTATTTACATTTATTTTAAAACATTGGGTTTCACATACATGACTTAAGAACTACCATCTCCACTCCCTAAAACAACCTCTGAAAACAGAATCTTGCACTTCTGAGCATAGGTTTTTGGGAAATTTTCACTATCACTTCTTAAACAACAAGCAAGATATAAAGCGTAATGGTGTGTGTTTTCCATGGTGTGTAGACCTTCTACAATTTACTGCTGGCTGGAGAGATGTCTCCATTACAGATACAATTAAACCTCAGGCTGCAGCAATGCGTGCCAGGGAACCTGTGCTCACAGGACAGCAGAGCTTTTACAGAACATTCCCAGCTGTTGACCATAGCCGTCTCTAGTGCAAAGAGCATGTATCCTTGGAGAAAAGCAAAATTCTCAAGGACATCTTCTGAAAAGTCCAGTCTTGCCTTATCTTTTCCCTTCTGTCTTTCTCTGAAATGGCACCCAGGGTGATCCTTGTTGACATAACTTGGATGGCAGCCCAGGATACAGCCTTAGCTAAAGCTCGGCCTGTCACTGCCCGCCTTCTGCCTGCTTCAGGACTGTGTTAACTGAGCGAGGTCAGCTGATTCTCTCTCTCTCTCTCTCTCTCTCTCTCTCTCTCTCTCTCTCTCTTTCTCTCTCTGTCTCTGTCTCTCTCTCCCTCTCTCTCTCTCTCTCTCTCTCTCTCTCTCTCTCTCTCTCTCTCTCTCTCTCTCTCTCCATATTTTCATTCTCCCAGAAGGGAAGCATGTTCAGATGAATGATCCGCCAACGAAGGACACTCATTTTTGATGCTTCTTAGCTTAATACCTTTTTGCAGTGTGTAAAAACAGTGTAAGATAAAGTATTTATCCCACCAACCTTCAGACTACTTTTGTAGGCATTCACTTCGCCATCCTGCTGACTTTTCCCCTAAGATGAAGGGGATAATTCTAATTACAAACTTGCTGCTAATGATGAGTTTATGGGCCTAAAAGAATTCTACCAAGGCTCACAAATTCACTCCCATGAATTTGAAAATTCTCTCCTATATCACAAATAATTTAGAAACATCATAGACTCCCTCATGCCTCCTTCTCCCTCAGTTTTCTCATCTGAAAAACAGCCTAATAATACAAAGACTTATTTCTATAGACTGAACTAACGTGATTAACCTATGCATAAGCTTATTAGCCCTGAGGCTCCTGTGTAAGGATTCTATAAATATTGTACTTTTATGTTGGTAATTCAAAGAAGTTTCCATAACATATTTCTGTCTTGTTTCTGCGGACTCTTTAAGGACAAGCCCACACTTCAGACCCAAGACTTCCCTTCAGGTCAGAGCTGTTCCTCTTTTGCGCTTTGGCAGGCCCTGAGGGCAGGGTGAGCCTCCCTGTCATCCGTGTTCACTGTCAGGGTCACATATGGCCACTTAATCTGCAGAGATTATGATTCTTCTAGGTCTGATCTCCTTGGGCATCAGCCCATCAGCAGACTGTTGGGTCAGAGAAAAGAACTATGATATTTGATACTGTTTTGATTTTTAAATGAGGCTCACTGCCCTTTCACTATCATGTGAGAGTTTCCTACCATCTACTATAAAAAAAAAAATGCTTCTTGCAGTTAAGCACTTAATAGCATGAGGTGTCTTCTGAAGAAATGAAAAGGTGAAGCCATTCAGAGGATTAATTGGATAATGCTCACCTAATTCCTATTATTCTGTGAATGAAAAAAAAGGGCAAATTATATATAGTCTTAGAACTTCACTATATTGGAACTGCTGAAAGAAAAACTAAGAGAATGTTTGCTTAGGCAACATGCTAATTGGATTTTAAATGAAACAGCCAATGGGCAGGAGGATGTTTATTTCGGAACCCCCTGCGATTTATCATCCTGTGAAGTTTTTTTTTTTTTAACCTCTGCAAATGTCTTCAGCAGGAGGCAAAAATAATGACTGTGCCTTCCAAATTTGGAAGAAGATTGGAGTTTTAAACTGGAACCCCCCCTTCGACTTTGTAAAGTTGCTTTCTTGAAAAGTTGGGTACAGGAAGAGGGAATCCTTTTACCTAAGGCGATGGTGGAATGAACCTCAGGAGGAAAGGTGCAGGGTGCAGCGAGGCTAATGAAAGTCCTTTCCAAATATAAAAGGGAAATAAATTCCTACTGGGCGGGGTGGGGGGTGGGGAAGGCGCCCTGGGAGTCAACTTACATTTCCTGCTCCACACAGCCACCTCTCAGGGGTGCCTTCCACGCCAATAATATGTGATCAGAGGGTGGCAAAGGGTGATACTAAATACAGCAAAGCCAGACAAGGATGTTGGTCTCACCACTGGGGTGAGGATGGTTGGATGACACCAAGGAACGAATTGCACTCCTTCTGGAGGGCATTTTGACAATAGTAATCAAGACCTTAGTACTGATCTACATCACCTTTTATGAGGCACTTTCCAGTTCCAGTGTATACAAAGACACTGGTTACTGCTCACTACAGACTCTGCCATGCCTCTGTGTCTTTGAAGCACATTTGATATCATGGTAGAGCTTAAGTAAATTAAATATTTAAAATACTATGCATTCACTAAAATAGAATTTAAGATCAACTATTGCTATGGAGGTGAAATGATATTCCTAGCATACTGTTAACTGAAAACAATTTGACACCCAGAAGAACACACTGAATTAACTTTTATTCATTTATAATAGTATTAGTACTATGTAGCATCCATAGAGGAAATGTATGTGTGTATATATATATATATATATATGTATATATATATATATAATTTGGTATATATACACATACATATGTATGAATAGCCAAATTCTCTGGGTTAAAAAGAGGAAGTTTCAAGTAAGCGAAAAGAAATATAACCACCCTTACTTGTCTAAGTATTCTAAGCTATGATAACAGGATTTACTGTCCTTATTTTTTACACAGAAATTGAAGGAATCTTGGGTTTCTAAGGTGGGAGGCTGAAACATCCCCAGCAGTGCTTGTGGGTACTGCGTATGGGGGTGAGTCGGGCAGTGCTCAGGGAGCATCAGATGCCTGGGAATGGGCTAGCTTCAGCTGTATGCAAGGCAAGTGCTTTAGCCCCTTGCACTATATCCCCTGAACCTGAAATGGAAGGAATATTTAAACTGAAGGGAAGAAAATGAAAGTCTCCATATTTACAGGCTCTTTCTAAAAGAAAACTATACATCTAAGCTTCTAAATTATATACCAAAATTTAAGCACTGATTTATAACACCATACCAAAGTAGGAATGAATTTCAAATAAGTACATATAGATATGCCATAGAAAGTTATGGTTATTTGGAAAAGATTACATATGTATCTGTAATATGAAAATTTTAAAGTGAAAGACACATACATCACTTAAAATTATATTGTTGAGGTTATGGCATATATATTCACAGTACATATTCACATTTTAGAATGCTCGATCACATAGAATATCTAAATTCATCAGTATATCAAGGGGCTAATGTAAATGGCTGATACTGACACAGTGGAATATCAGTCAGCAATCAAAGGAGCTAACTCCTGACTCTCACATAGATGAATTACAAAAAAAAAAAATCATTCTGAGTGAAAGAAGTCAGGCTCAAAAGATGACATGCCACATATTCCGTAAAATTTACGTTTTGGAAAAGACAACATTTAAGGACAAAAGTCAGGTCAGTACAAGCCAGAGGAGAGAACTGGAGTAGGAAATTGACTGGAAAGAGCGCATTATGAGCAAACTTCTTGTGGTGATGGAAATGTTCTATGTCCTGATTAGAATCATGATTGCATCATTTTATTCATTTTACTCAAAGCTCTTTGAATTATATATACAATTAGTGATGTTCATTAAGTGTTAATTTCACCTTAATTAAGCTAATTAAAATAAACCATATTGAATAAGTGTTATAAAATAGAGAAAAAAAGCATTAATGATTCAAATATTAATTTTCTAATTGGGACCCTTAATTAAAATTCCTAAATGAAAGTAACATTTTCTACTTATTTCTATTTCTCTATAGTAAGATTTTAAATTAAGTATGATGAAGTATATCACAATATTTATTTTCTGAAAATAAAGAATGATATATTCTGAAAAAATCAGAAATGAGCTATTCTATTATGGGCTTACTGGACCAATCTTATTAGCTGGTATAAAAAGATTAATTAGCGGTTATCTGCTGAGCAGCTGATACATCCAAGTGGATGATAACAGTCTCAAAATTTACACAAAGATCCAAGGACTATTTTAGTCATATATATCAATTAGGAAAGATAAGATACACAACATGGCTGTCATATGGGGGATAGGTGACAGGATTAGAGGAGAAAACTGGTTTGTGGGTACTTAAAAATGCTGATAATAGAGTAGGATAGAGAAGAATGAACCCTTTCTTGCTTGGTTCAACATGAAAAGAAAGTGGAGTTGGATTATCATCATAAGTATAAAATATGAAAAATGTACTGTGTGGCAGACATTATACACATTTGTACACTGAGTGCACATATCCTCATGTATGTGGCCACATACTTTATAATCATACATATAACATTTCATTAATTCTTTCTAAACACCCATACATGTAAAATTTGAAAATGAGAATTCAGTATAAGGACAGACTACATTATTTCTCCAAGGTCACAATGCTGCTCAAAGACCATTGAGTGTGACAGTAGAGTCACTTGATCACTTGATCACTTGAATCCTGTTATTCATCAATTTGCTCGAGCGGGCACCAGTAACATTTCCATTGGACTCTATCACGTGCCAACGTAGCCCAATGGCATCTAGTTGATTCAGGAATATGAAGAGCTTCAAACCGTTCCTTCAGGGTCTTGACAAGGAAGTCTGACCATCTTGTAGGTGGGCGGCCACGTGATCTTTTGACATCCCGTGGGATCTAGTCGGTAATGGCTCTAGTCCAGCGGTTGTCTCCAAATCGCATTACATGTCCAGCCCATCTGATTTTCGATGCCTTGGCAAATGAGACAGCGTCCCTGATTCTGGAATAGCGACGGAGGTCAGAACTCCGGATTCCTTCTCTCACCTGAGTGAGGCGTGATATTCCAAGCATAGCTCTTTCGATTCCTCTCTGGGAGACCCGAATAGCATTCTCATCCTTCTTTTCGTAGGGCCCAGGTCTCTGAGGCATATGTTCATGCAGGGAGAACTGGTTACAAGAGTTAAATCCTTGTGCTGTACTTCCCTGGATTCAACAGTCAGTGTACTAAGTTAGTATAAGTTGAACTCACTGTGAATGGGTTTCTGTTTGTACAACCAAAAAGTGCTAAGTAATGTAGATTTACTCTCTGCCATATGCCAACACAGATACTGTAAAAAGAAGGTAGAAGTGTCAAGAAGTGTTTAAGAAAGCCATGTCCAGGTGGACACCTCAACATTGAGTGCCTGAATTTCAGCTATTAGTAATTTTGTAAACCACAGTACATTAATAAGAAGTTTAAAAAAGAAGAAAAAGAAAGCCATCTCCCATGCAGTGCTCAGGGGACCTGAGGTCACTGCTGCTGATCCTTGGACCACTACAGACCAGCTGGTTCCCTGCTTGGGTCACTGGGCGCTGGGGAACCTTGGATATGTCTGGCGGCTCTTAGGGCACCAAGCAATACTGGGGATCAAACTTGCGCCTCAGTCCTTCGAACTAAGAGAACTTTAATTTATATCAGAAATTATCATACCCAGCCACAGGCTGAATCTGTGCTATTTGCTTTTTTTTTTAAATAAATTCTGGGTTAGAAATAGAGTAACAACAACAACAAATATAAAATATTTGTTAATTAACAAATATTAAATACATATGTATTCAGAGTTTTGAAATAAAGAAATATGTTGTTTTCTTGGCTATACCCAGTGGTGCTCAGGGATTTGTTCTCACTCTGAGCTTGGTGATCACTCCTAGCAGGGCTCAGCAAACTGTATGAGGTGCCGGTATCAATCTCAGATCTGCTGTGTGCAAGCAAGGACATTACTGCTATTTGATCTCTCAGAGCTAGGCTTTCATATTTTTAAACAGTTGCAAACAAAATATATAAAAGTGAACGAAATGGGTTTACTCCTATGCACCACATGGCTCCCCTAAGCAATGTATAGAAGGAAGCGGTTTCTGGGCATCACAGGGTCCCAACCCCCCATAACCCTAAACATGTTAGGAATTAGTGACAGATGAAGAGTATCTGTAATCATATGTTAGTGTCTAAAAAAGGGTCTTTATTATTAGAGTCCCTTGAATCTGTGTTGACTAAGACTGCCTGAGACATAAGGCTGTGGGAAGCTCTTGGAGGTGAGGCAAGGGGCAGCCACTCCTAACATTCTGGGCCAACAGAGCCAGACAGTTGACTGGAGGGTGTGAGGACATGATATGAGGACATGTCCAGGGGTTACCGAGTCACACCCAATGGTGTCCCAGAACAGAGGGCTATACCTGGCAATGCTGGGTTCATGCAGTGCCAGGGGTTGAACCGCGTCCCTTGCTTGCAAGGCATGTACCCTGATCTTGGACTAGCTCCCCAGCCCATCTCTGCCAGCATATCTGTTGGAGGCAGAGATAACTAGTTCTGACAAACTGTAAGTCACAAAGAAAAAAAATTCAGTATCTCGTCACTAACAGATTAAAATGAATTTGACTTTGATGAGACTGTGCTTAGTTCCACCATCTAAACGTGAGATCAATCAAGAAGAAGAGTTCACAGAAAGAAAACATACTAGGACTCTAGCATTAGTGATTCTATCATTTTATGTCCTAACTAGTCTTTATTCAAAGCCAGCACCTGCAAGCCACAACCCGTGGGTTATATACTTGAATTAGCAGGATTGCTGTTTGTTTCTTCAAAGTGCCACTGTACGATTTAAATATTTGAGAGATTTGGGGAGGTAATAGCAAAATATTTTTCAAAGTGTTATAAAAAAGTTTGAAGCTTTTATTGTTTTCGTATGCCAAGGGTACAAACAGGCTAAAATCACTTTTATTCCTTGCCCTCTACAACAATATTCAGGCAAATGGTGAAATCACGATTCACACTCAAGGACAGAACTCCATTTCATGAGTATTTTGCTTCACAGTCTTTATGGTTAAGAATCATTGGTTTCTGTTCCAATCAATACATTGTTCTTGTTGTATCACAATTTAAAAATATTTATTATATCACTATGTTATATCACACTTTTTGAGAAGAAATATTAAACTTTCAGAAAATATGAAGCCTTCTAATTCATACACTCATCAATTCAGTTTAATCTGACTGCATTTTTTATTTATTATTTATTTTTATTTTTTTTTGCTTTTTTGGGTCACACCCGCGACGCTCAGGGGTTACTCCTGGCTCTGCACTCAGGGAATCACTCCTGGCGGTGCTCGGGGACCATACGGGATGCCGGGATTCGAACCCGGGCCGGCACAGGCTGGCCGCTGCAAGGCAAACGCCCTACCCGCTGGGCTATTGCTCCGGCCCTAATCTGACTGCATTTTACCAAACTAATTTGACTGTTCAACTTCCTTGACCAAATCAACTGAAAGTGAATGTTTGTTAAACAATGTGAAAACAAGAGCTATTCCAGCAATATGAACCAACAATCAGGCATGTTGATTTCCTGGCTCACATCTCCCATGCTCTCTTTTCAAAAAAATCTCAAAATGAGGGAAATAAGACTATTTTATGAGACTTGGGGAAATGGTCAAAGTCAATTGATCACTTGATCACTTGATATCCTGTTATTCATCAATTTGCTCGAGCGGGTGCCAGTAACGTTTCCATTTGACCCTATCACATGCCAGTGTAGTCCAATGGCATCTGGTTGCTTCAGGAACCAGATTTATTCCTGGTTGTTTATTCCTGAAACAACCAAATTCAATTAAATAACAAAAATTAAAGAGTTGCTCTATTTCAAACAAAAGAAATAAAAAAAGCTACTATGATGATTTAAATCTCTTCTGTGATGAAAAGTTCACAAAAAAACCCCATGTTGAATGTTTGCTTTTTGATACTTGGTTTTCCATGTGTAAATTTTGTCAGATATCATTACAAAATCCCAACACTCCAAAGCACACCGAGTTTTTCTTTCCAAAACATGTAGAAAATATTTTGACAAAGTACAGTTAAAGGAAGAAAAAGGATAAAAGCATGCATTTTTAAAGACATTTTTTAGGATCTTGAAAGAATCTTATAATGCAGATGTTGATAACAATGAAACCAGAAACTGTCAAGCAACCAGTTACAGCTCCTGTGACACACTTGTCACTTGGTTGGGTATTTAGGTCAAAACAATCTTTCTTCTTTCTATCTAACCTAAACGTATAAATTTTGCTACTGCTTTTAAGTAAACAGGAAAATACCCAAAGTTAATATTTGGGGAGTCCTTCTCATGCCTGATGCTGATTAAATTCTTGGTTCTCCATAAAGTCCCCTGAAAACAGAGTGTTCCCAAAGCATAGAGTCAGGGGTAAATCCTGAATACCACCGGCTGTGAACCCAAAACTTGAAATAAGTAAATAAACTCCCTATTTCACTAAATTACTTGTTGCTGACTCGGTGTAGCTTCTATACAGTGGTGGAGAAACCAACATCCACTGCATCATTCCACAGGGTAAGACTTTCAAAATCTCATATAAACTTATTTATATATATATTTCATATATGTAAATAGTTTATATATACACTTGATTTGGGCAGTGCTAAATATTCAGTTCAGTGAACAATTTTGTACAAGTCAATAAAAATAATTAAATTTCTTATTTACTAGACTGGGTGTACACACGTGATGACCATTTCCTTAAGCACAGGTCATGCTATTGTGGGACCACTATATAACACTCCAAAGTATATTTCACTTGTAATTAGACAGGGCTGCATCTCTGATTATTTTATTTGCTAGATATGGGGCTTTAGAAAAGTTTCTCTAAATTCTGATATTGCCAATTTTTTAATGAAGGTATCAATAATAAGCTATAAAAGCTAGGGAGAAAGAAGAAACAAGAGATGTGTACAATATGGCTGCAGTCACAGCTTAAACAGAGGTATCAAAAAAGTAACTTCGTATTCTCTGGATTATAAGGTGTTTATGGAGGAGAAAAATAATAATCACATGATAATAATGACAAACTGCTACTTTTAAAACTAGTTCCAGCTCAAACATACTTCCTTTTGTTTTTTTTTTAATTTTTATTTATTTATTTATTTTTTTGCTTTTTGAGGTCCACCCAGCGATGCTCAGGGGTAAGTCATGGCTATGCACTCAGGATCTACTCCTGGTGGTGGTTGGGGACCATATGGGATGCCGGGATCGAACCCAGGTCAGCTGCATGCAAGGCAAATGCCCTACCCATTGGACTATCACTCCAGCCCCATACTTCCTTTTTAAAAGAAAAAAAAAGAGTAGAAATCTATATTTTTATCTTGAAATCTCTTTTGGGCCAGTTACTTGTAACAAACATTAAAATACTCAAATAGTACAAAGCAAAACTGTATGTCTTACAAATGTCACAGGTTTTATGAAACTAATAAAGGGAAATCTGGAAAATAGCTTTAACCATTAAATCACAATTACTAATGATGAAAGTTCCAACTGAATGACCAGAAACTCTGTAAGAATGTGGATCCTACACTTTTCAACTACAGTGATTTGAAATAAAATAATTCAGGGAGGCATTAGAAAAATTGCCGAAAGACTCAAATATCTTGGTAGAATTATTCTTTTTATGCTGTTGTTACAAAAGATAAATAAAAATCCTGGAGTGGCTTGCTCACTAACACAAAAGTAAATAAAAAATTTCTTTTGGGTGGGTTATAAGGCCACACTCAGTAGTCCTCCAGGATTATTCTACTCCTGGCTCTAGGAGTACTGTGGTAGCAGATATTCAGACCAGCCACATGCATGCCAAATGCCTTAAGTTTAATATTATCCTTTTGGACTAAGAACAGAGTCTTAAGTACCGGTTACAGTTCTTTAACATTTTGAAGCCTAGACTTAGATTTTATAACATATTTTCATTAAGAAAAAAAATATCAAAGGAAACCTATGTGCAATATTGCTAGCTTATATATTATGCATCTCTCCAAGGGAATGATTTCCACTTCTCACTGTCTTTGGAGAAAGAGGTTCCATGAAAAGAGCACCAATGCCTTGTGGTCTTTCACTTCCTGTCAGGATCCATTTTTCCTCTCTCTGATCCTGTTTTCCATCTCAGACTCAGATTCACATTTCCAAGCACCACTCATCTTCTCATTGCCTTGCTGTCAGTTGGATTGCAACTAATCCCTGCCAACTGGTTATTAATGTTAGCAGGTAATGATTTAAGGTGTCCCCTCTCTCACAAGTATTTGCATTTTAAAGAAGATTCTTAAAGACAGATCTTCAAGACAAAATTGAATTCCAGTTCTTAGTATCTGCCAAGCACAGGCTAATTGCTTTCCATGATCTGTCTCTTAAGTGGTACACTAATCCTGTGAAGCAGGTTTTACTATGCCCCTGTACTGGTAAGATACAGTTCACTTGAACAAAGCCAGCAGAGCCAGAGCTGGACCAGGAATGCCTGGCTGTGTGTGTCCAATTCCCAGTGAAAAAAGTGGTAAATACAGACCAAGATCATCCAATGCTACTCTTCATACTGTTCAGTGAGCTAAATGAATTTGAGGGTTGACAAACCAATCTACCTGCTTAAGTTATTCAGTCTAAAAGAATAAACCAAATATTCTAGTCAAGACAGTGGCCATGACTCTTGCAGCCTCAAGCTCTCTACCCTAGGCAGCACTTCCCAGAGGTGAGGTCATGGGCAAAGGGAAATAACAGTTACTGAGATTTGGCCTCTGAGGCAGGACCAGGTCCACAATTGGCAGCCCTCCAGGGTTCATTTTTGGTGGAGCATTTTTATAAAGAGAAAAATGGGCTTACAATATGAAAGTGCTAAAGGGGCAATAAAATACATTATAATTCTTTGTCTGTGGCTTTATACTCAGGCACAAAGTTTACTGCTCAGTAAATTCAGCTGTATTCCATGATAGCTCAAAACATGCATGCAGGTAGTCATCGTAGCCTGCATTCTTCAAATATTGCTTTACTCCAGTGTCTTTAACAGATAATTCCTTTGTAACAGGTTACGATGGACTTTCCTCTGCTGTCTGTGAGACAAGGATACATCGAACACCAGTACTTTCATGCTAGTACATGCTACAACAGTGCTTTGTTTGTTGGAATGAAAGTAGTGGGACTCATGGGTTTGACGGACATGCTTGATGAAGCTGAAATTGTGTGTAGAGCTTTGCATTCGTAAGGATCAAGATTGATCCAAAACTGGGAATATGTTTTGTTGAATGCAGTCCCACAAAATTCCACAATATCACAAAGCCAAACAAGATTAGGGGGAATACATTCTTAGAATAAAAAAATATGATAAAAGAATGTGGAAGTGGACGTTTCATTTTTCAGTGCTTTTTTCTCTAGCTATGTACAAGTGAAGGATTTATACGATCTGAAGAGAAACCAGACATGGTTCTAATAACACCAAACGTTAGCCAAGTGGCACAAATGCTGGCTGACTTTGACCGAGAATGTGGAAAGATAGGTATACAGCTGAATCTGAAGAAAACAATGTTCATGAGAAATGAACTAGTTCCTGAGGCCCCATTCACTCTCAATGGAACAAACATCTCTGAATGCAGCAGTTATGTGTACCTAGGTCGAGAAATCAACATGATGAACGACCTAAAACCTGAGCTGCGCAGGAGGAAGAGAGAGCGGCATGGAATGCCTTCAAAGGCATCGAAGAAATAGCTAAAAAGGACAAAGAACCTCCAACTCTGGGCACATCTCTTTGACTCCACCATTCTCCCTGCATTAACATACGCCTCAGAGCCCTGGGCCCTACGAAAGCAGGATGAGAATGCTATTTGGGTCTCCCAGAGAGGCATCGAAAGAGCTATGCTTGGAATATCACGTCTCACTCAAGTGAGTGAAGGAATCCGGAGTTCTGACCTCCATCGCTATTCCAGAATCAGGGATGCTGTCTCGTTTGCCAAGGCTTCGAAAATCAGATGGGCTGGGCATGTAATGCGATTTGGAGACAACCGCTGGATTAGAGCCGTTACCGACTGGATCCCACGGGATGTCAAAAGATCACATGCCGCCCACCTACAAGATGGTCAGACTTCCTTGTTAAGACCCTGAAGGAACGGTTTGAGGCTTTTCATATTCCTCAATCAACCAGATGCCATTAGGCTACATTGGCACGTGATAGGGTCCAATGGAAATGTTACTGGAGCCCGCTCGAGCAAATCGATGAATAACGGGATTCAAGTGATCAAGTGATGTACAAGCATTGTGTGTATTGTGGGTAGATTGTGGTGCATCTCCTACTAGTATTCAGGTTGCTAGCTAGGACAGGGGTTCTCTAAAACTTTTTTTCCATATTTTCTCCAAATTTGTATGGATTTCTGCAAATAGTAAGTAAAATGAAAAATGATTTTGAAAATCTTCTCTTAGGATATTAGCTGTTCTCTTTCACAATTATAGAATCTCTGATGTTCCTGGGCATCTAAAACGCTCAGGAAGCATCGAGGACAATAGGTTTTTATAATTGTGAACTACAGCAGATAATCAGTTAAGAGTCTGTTAATCTTTTGCATTCAAGAAGTTCATTGTTGCAGCTGCTTGGAGATTAAGAAAAGAGGAGGTGTGGAGAGATAGAGCAGTTGGCAGAGTCCTTGCCTCATTGTGGCTGACCTGGTTCAATCTCCAGTGCCCCAGATAGTCCCTGAAGTCACCCCAGGAATGATCCCTGAGCACAGAGCCAGGAGTAAGTTTTGCACTAGTCCAGGTGTGGACCAAAGTGATTAAAAAAGAGTAAACTGCAAATATTAATTTCCCCTGTTTAAATTGTGTCACATAAATGCAAACACTCCACAATTAACTGGCAGTTATTTAAATTAGTTGGCAAAATTGAAAGAAAATAACTCATTGTTTTACCATGCTTTCTATTGAAGTATAAATATATGAGGTTCAAAGTATGAATTATCCCAGAGAAATCCCAACCAATCTTATAATTACTACTCAGATGACCATGCAGGTTGTATATAAAATGAAAGCCTCCTGCCCAGATGCTTTTCCTATATTTCAGACTTACAAACTCAGTTTTCTGTATGCATATATATATATATATATATATATATATATATATATATATATAACTCAACTAACATTTTCTGTTTTGAACCAACTTCAGTTCTAGGCTTATTGAAAAGAAGATTTATAAATTTAAAATTTATAAATTTTAAATTTTCCTTAAGTTATTTTTTGCTAATGGATGAACTGATTAATTAATACCTAGAGTAATCATATTTAAAGCAATGAAATAATTTTAAGTAAAAATAGATTTTACATTTAAAATCTAAAGCAAACAAAAATTGCTTAATTTTGAAACAAGTAGAAAGGAAAATGCAATTAAAATCCTCCCTTAATTTTTGAAGTTTAATAAAAGTGCAAGAAGGCAAAAATAAAAATCAATAGCAAACATAACATAAAATAAGATGACAGAAATAAATATAGTCTAAACTCATTAGTTAGGTGTAGCAGACATTAACATACTGGCTAAATATGGTATGTTACAATATTTCATTTTTTTAAAGTACAGTTTTTTTTTTTTTTTTGGGTCACACCCAGCAATGCTCAGGGGTTACTCCTGGCTCTGCACTCAGGAATCACTCCTGGCAGTGCTCGGGGACCATATGGGATGCCGGGGATCGAACCCAGGCCGGCATGGGCTGCAGTGTGCAAGGCAAACGCCCTATCCTCTGGGCTATTGCTCCAGCCCCTAAAGTACAGTTTTTGAGAGGTCAACAATTCCATCAAAAATGTTGTTAGTATTCATTGTATAAAAAATTCTAGTGTTGCTTTGACTAAAACATATACCATGAAGTATATACAAGATCTACAATTCGGTTCTAGCATCTACCACACATGATAGCTTTTGTTTTTATTTTTTCTTACTCTTTCTCAGAGGAAATTGGCTACTTGGCTGGCCTGGGGACTAGTTCAGTCTCTGGACTCAGGAGTGATCCCTGATTGTGACTAGGGGCATGCATACAGTGCTGGAACCTAACTGGTATTGGCTGCATGCAAAGCAAGCATGTGCCCTCCTTATTTGATATTGAGACTCTTCATAGACACAACAGTGGTGACAATAATAATGAGATCTTATTTTATAAGGATCACATGGTTGCTTTATTGTGATTGTTAGCTATGATTCATATATGTATAAATACATTTATATTTAACTACAGTCTAATATTTTATATATATAAAGTTCAGCTTAAATAAAAAGCTCTGAGATTGTTTCTACACATAAGTTCAAAATATTTTTAAAAAGTAAAATAGTAATTACTGACTTATTTATTTAAGAGTATCTATGGTGACAGACCATAATTCTCTATTTAATTATAGATTTTATGAGGCTTATTTATAGATTTTATAGAACCCTAAATTTTAAAATTGCTAAACTGACAGGTAGCTGTTTTTGGCAACCAAAATCATTTTGAGCAGATGTGCTTAATAGTCTAGAAAAATATACTTATTTCCTAGCAGATAAATAACCACTTTGGTATCCAATTAAGATATTCTCACTCTTATTTGCTTCTGACAGAAATTAATACTGATCTCCTGGGAAGTAAACAGAAACTTAGCAAGTAAGTCAGTACTAACTTCCACTAACTTTATACAAAAGTAGGCAATTTGTACACTCATTTTGAGATGAGAAAATGATTCTTCAGGGTATACTTAAGCAATATTTAAAAATCATAGTAGCTGTTTTACTTGAAAATAGCAATATTTGAATTTGATTTTACATGACTCAAATATCTGTCATGTCTATGGGTTAGGATAAATAACAGTAAATTGATAGAATCTGTCAAAAGCCTTATAAATCTCAACCCTTCAAATCACTATATTTATTTAGCTATCTAACATGAATTTAATGGATATCTCCTAAGTATTGGATATTGTGCTAGGCATTGAGAATTTGAATTTAGCAATTTTTTATACCCTAAGCAAGGAGTGGTAAAAATATTATTAGACCTCCAACACTTTATTCTACAAAAGGTACTCTGATATTTTTTATCAGAGTATAAAAATATAAGCTAACTATAATTTGAAAGGGAAGAATAAAACAAAGTAGGGAACAGACAACAGAATGAAACCTAGTTCAGAGGGGTGCTGTGAGTAGCTGCCCTGCGCTGTCTGTTATGCAAAGTGGGGGGGATTTCTTAGGGTGGGATTTCCTCACCTCAGAATTTGCGATTTCATCCCAGAGGCAGTTGCTGAGGACACAGCTAATGGGAACCAGAACAGGCACTCAAATACAAGATCTCTACCACCAAATATTCTTGGACATTTAGCCTTGCACTATGAAATTCTTTTATCATGATTTTCCTAAGCCATAATAAAGTTTCCTTAAAAATTAAATCACTATTTCCCCTTAAAACTGCGATCTGGTAAATCATTAGCCTTTACTTTAAGAGTGTCCCTTTGGCCAAAAGATAAAAAAAAAAGTCACATTTTATTTTATGTATTGATAATGTATTGGTACATTTCATTCACCTTTTCTATACTTACTTTCATTCACATCACTCTAAGGACAAAGTAAATAAGTAGCAATGACAGTTTTCTTACAACATAGTGTTTTACCTTTTTTCTTAAACCTGGCCTTGTATATCATTTCTCTAAGCTCCTGAGTGTGATTCACTGGTTAAAAAAAAGTTTACGCTGATTTATTTGTTTTATGACTGTGGTGCATAGATTCAGGCAACAAATATTCTATATCAGCACTGGTGTAGGCATGTATTACAATACTAAACAAAGCTGAGGAAAGTTCTGTTCTCCCTGGTTCAGGAATGCAGTAGGGTTTAAAATTGATTTACATCACAATTAAAATTCTACAGTCTGTCAAGCCAATAGGAATGGGAGGAGGTAAGGGATAAGTAAAGTGAAAGGGAAGTAAAAGCACTGATTTGCAAATTTAAATGAGATTAAAGGATTCTTGGAATAAGGTACTGGAAAGAGGTGCTCAAAGGCAGATGGAGAGTGCTAGTTAGAGAATCCAATATTTGCTTCTGTGTGTCAATTGCAAAATCTCAGTTGCTGGTAACAATAGTTCAAGTGGCAGAGCTGATTATAAAACAAGCTAATTTGGATTAAGAAATGGAAGCCATGAAGAGAAGAGGGAGCTATTAAAATCAACAACTAGCAAGAACAGAGTTGGTACTAGTTGAAGTTAATAACGCAGGAGGTACAATCTTTGGAAAATGAAAAGTACACATCTAGACTGTGCTAGACACTGCAACCACATGTAGAAAGTGATGGTCTGAAATTCAAGCTGGGCAAGGAGAGAAGAGTGAGTGGACAAAAAGGCGATGTCTGTCCAGCTCCATCTGGAAGGATGTCAGTCCATGCATGACTTCTAAGAATAAGTGATGTGACTTTAAAGGGAAAACCATATTTTCAGAGGCTACACAAGTTTTACTTGGAGGAAGAATGAAAAAAGGAATATCGAACTAAGAAGCTAAAGATCTTCTATATCAGGTGACAAGAGATTACAGCCTTGAGGACTCAGCCTGACCCCCTTCCTCCTCTTCCTCTGGCCTGTGTGTGCTCAGAAACAGTGGTGTGAGCACTCCAGTTGAGTGGACTATATACATACAACCACAAGATAAGTGTGTCTAAAGTATGTGTCCTACAATCTAAAATTATAAAATAAGTCTATTATGACTTATAGTTACAAGTACAGGAACAGCCATTCGTTTTATACAATGGTATAGTCAAACTACTATTTAGGGAATCAAAGTTACCAGGTATACCAGTGCACTCCCCCCGCCCCCTCCCCAACATCTTACAGTTTTCTCTGCCTGCTGGATACTCTCTATAATATTGAAGGTTTCCTTTCTGTAGCATGAAGACATGTTTCAGCAGCCCTACGATATAGTTTTATATCAAGTCTTGCTTTTTTTACCATCTGTGTCACTACAGGTTTCTAACTCTCCCAGCCCTAATGAGGAGCCTTTCACCTCCTAGCAGTGTTTCCAAAGGGGTGGCACGCGAAGGTGAGATTGTGGTGGCGCTTTCCCTTTGTTGGTTTATAAAAAGGCAGATTCTAGGGGGCTGCTGAGCGATTTTCTCTGAAAAGGAGTCCTGTGCCGGGGTAATGTCTGGGAATCTGCCCAGAGCTCCCTTCACACTCTTCTTTCCAAAAAGATCAATCATTAAATCTTTCTTTTTCAAACTAAATATGCCGAATAACCCAATATTAGACCTTCTATATTTGTACTGAAAAATTTCTCAAATCTACTAAACTTTCTGTCCTTTACATTAAAAAGTAGAACCATTTCACTTTTTCCAAATCCAAACCAGGACTCACATGCAGAGAAGACTTTTTCTGTCACCCTAAAGTCTGTGCTGCTCACAGGACTGGGACATCACATTTGAAACAAAGAAGTCACAGCTTTATGTCGCACTTAATACAGATTATCTGAGCAGATTTTTTTCAACATTCTTTATGGAAATACAGCTTATTTGTTTTTCAGTTTTTAAAGATAAGGAGCAGGGGTACACAAAGGCAGAAATTTTGTTTTGTTTTGTTTTGTTTTGTGGCCACACTAGGTGGTGTTCAGGGTTTACTTCTGGCTCTTTCCTCAGGGATCACTCCTAGCAGGTGCATGGGAGCACTTGAGGTGCAGGGGCTTGAATCTGGTTTGGCTACAGGCAGGGCAAACACCTACCTACTGTACTATCTCTCTGGCCCCCACAAGGCAGAAAATTTAAAGAAAACTGAGTTAGGTCTGTCTTTTTGTGACATAGGATGAAGAACTGTCTGTGGGGAGAAGCCTCTTCTATAACTACACCAGTATCACTACCTAGACAGAACACATTAAACAATGAAGGAAAGAAAACAGAGATGTCAGGACTTTGAGTTGTTTCCGACGGATAACGCTAAGGTCTTCATTAGGTCTCAGCAAGAAACAGACACCTGCTCTCCCCAATGCCCACTCCAACCTAGCTCATAGCACAGGGTTTCATGTCAAATGACAGACACAATTCAATGACTCTCGTTATTTATGACCTGGCAAAAGAAAGCATCGTTAATCTGAGCAGAGTTCAATTTTCTATCACCTAAGTCATGGTGAGAGATCAAAGGAGCAAAAAGGGGAAAAAAGGTAAGCAAATGAGTTTTGTTTGAAAATAGAAAATATTTTCTTAGCAGATTTTGGCTCCAGTGTGACAAGCACAGCACAAACAACCCTCTTTCCAGCTTATCTACTGAAACAAGATGCACAGTGGTATTCAATTAACTCCACTCTGCTGACACTCCAAATAATATGGAAAGGTTTTCCTCTCTTGACTTATCATTTCCCTTGTATTCCAGGCACTATATTCCTCCCTGGTAACAGGCAGAGACGTAAGCATGACAGGCAACAGTACAAATGACAATAAAGCATTCCCATCATCAGGGCTCAGGCCCCGTCACAGTAGTCATTGATGATAACCTTCCATCACTCATCTAGTTCTCATGCATGTCCACGAAACTCATGCGCGGTCCCACCGCAAAGTCCCCAGCCAATGCACTGTCTACAAGAATGCGTGGAGTCAAAAAGAGCAGCAGCAAGAGAGAACGG
This sequence comes from Cryptotis parvus, assembly GCA_021461705.1. Classification (NCBI taxonomy): domain Eukaryota; kingdom Metazoa; phylum Chordata; class Mammalia; order Eulipotyphla; family Soricidae; genus Cryptotis; species Cryptotis parvus. Next base: position 20,509 of record JAJIBD010001067.1, on the reverse strand, counting down.
GAGCCACTGTACCTGGTGAATGAGGCGGTGGAGAGCAGAGCAGAACAACCCCCTGGCCTTCCCTCACCGACACTGCGCTTCTTGTCCGGCCACTAAAATTTCCCAGATCTGTCAACATAACACAGGGTTTATGTGAAGGAAACATGGAATTTAAAGAATCACCTATTTCACAACTTTTACTTTTCTTTCATTACTTAGGCTAGATTTTGATTAGTAAGCAGCGAAAGATGGGCGTTTTGAAAGTAAATCTATACCATCTGATTTTAAATACTATGATTTTCAGATTATAAACATACTCTGATTCTTATAGTGCATATAAGTTGCTAGACTACAAATAAATTAGACAATGCAATACATATGACACATCAAATCATTATTTGATTTCTTTGTAATATTTTCGACATACTTCTTTTCCTAGTACCTATAAAGGCCATTTATGCAGAGCAAGATGAGAAACAGAAGTGGGATCTGATGTCTAATCTGCAGCCTTTTAGATATCATGCTGCTAGGAGTGGTGGTAACGCCAAGCATGACCTTGACAAAATGGAGATGTTCCTAATATAGGGTGAATACACAGTGTTCTTTTTCTCTACAAATTTTAGGAGAGGGACCAGAGCGATAGCATAGTGGGGAGGGTGTTTGCCTTGCATGTGGCTAACCCAGATTTGAGCCTTGTATCCCATATGGTCTCCTGAACACCACAAGGACTAATTCCTAAGTGCAGAGCCAGGAGTAAGCCCTGGGCATCATCAGGTATGATCCAAAAAATAGTCAAAAAATTTGCTGAGAAATTCAAGTTACTAAAATGGTCTATATAGATTTGCTTACTCACCATTCTGATTACCTGGGAGTACTATAATTATCGACTCACTCCTTTTTTTTTTTTTTTTTTTGGGTCACACCTGGCAATGCTCAGGGTTACTCCTGGATCTGCACTCAGGAATTACTCCCTGGCGGTGCTCAGGGGACCATATGGGATGCCGGGGATCGAACCCAGGTCGGCCACGTGCAAGGCAAGTGCCCTACCCGCTGTGCTATTGCTCCAGCCCTGACTCACTTTTTATATGACGAATCATAACATTGATTAGAGGTCAGTTATTCTCTTAAATTGTCACATATTTTACAATTTGAAAAGATTTCCTTAAAACTAAAGTGGACTTAAAAGGTATGGTATATATTAATGGCATTTCTATTAATACTAATATATTTATAACTTACTTTTTAGAATTCTTTTTCTCTTTTCTTGGATGTTTTACATATACATGATTTTCGAATAACTGCTTGAAAATGGTAGCATTCAAAACTTATAAGTAAACAATGTCCCAGAATTTCAGACTTTAACATTATGTTCTTATAGTTTTTAAAAAAAAAATGACTCTTGGGGCCAGAGATATAAGATAGCAGGCAGACATTTGCCTGGGTTTGGTTCCAACACTCCATATATCAGCCCCCAACCCCATTTCAGCAGTGATCCCTGAGTGTAGAGCATGGAGAAAGGTCTGAGCATCACCAGGTATAACCCCAAAAATAAAATAAAACAAAATAAAAAAGATAAGTGGAAGAAGTGATCCTTGAAAATGTTCTGCTATCTATCCTCCTATTTGTCAACTATAAAAGTCATTTTTGGAACCTTTTAAATAACTGTACTAAAAGAGTGTCACAGTAATACAACAAAGACCCAAACATTTAGTCTTACTAATGAAACAAATGATGAAAGCTAATTATCAAGTAAATATGCTAATTACAAATGATGAGTAAAGCATTCCAGTTAGTGTCCAAAGAGCTCCCCTATATCACCTTTTAGAAGAGGTAGGTAAAAATTTACTTACTAGCTAAAATGAGAAAACTTCCTAAATACATTAAAAATAAACAGCAAAGTCATAATACCAAATATGGAAGTAATCTAATTGAAGAAATTATGTAAGACAAGATTTACACCTAATTTGGTGCTTCACTGCCAACAGTTGTTTCACAAAATGCCATGATCAAAGAGAAAACATTTGGCTTAGCTCTGTTTTTTTAACATGTTGTTCAAAACCACACAAATTTGTAGTAAAGATCAAGTTTGTTCAGCTTCAAATGAATGAAGCTTCAAAAAAACCATGCAACTCATGGCTGTAAACTCATCCTTTGGGAGAGAAGCGTGTTTTCCCCAACAAATGACCTAAACAGGAAGACGAGGCATGTCAGGATTCTAGCCTGAGCTGGGAGCTGCTAGAGACCAAAGGCACAGGCCTCAGGCAGGGCTGCTTAGGCTCCTTAGGCGTCCTGTGGCTTCCTTTTTTCCTTCACTCTCATTGAAATCATATACAATGTGCTTATTTCAGCATTTCAGCTCAATCTATAGTTGTTTAGAGAATACTCTCAAAGAAAATATCCCCAAATTAATATCAATATCTAAAAATACTAAGTGGCCCCTGTAATAAATATTGTAATAGTGGCCCCGGCATCAGGCATGATTCTGGATGATCTGAAGTAATTTGTGGAGAAAAAAAATCTTGGTTGTAGCAGGGGGTGGCATGCCAAAACTTGGCTGAGTGAAAGTTCAGCTGACTGTTCATGGCTTATACACTGAAAACAGGAGTTTCTTTGCATATTATCAGAGAACTTGGAATTCTTTCAGCAGACACAGATACGGATCATGTGCTTTTCAAAAGAAATTTTGGGCCACACCTGACAGTGTTCAAGGTACCATATTGGTGCTTGGGATCAAGAGTTGGCTGCCACAAAGCAGGCACTGTATCTGCTGTACTTTTCTGACCTTTTATTTCTTGAAATGTTTTCCAAATGGTACATTAAGAAGACATTCATTGATTTCCAGAATTGTTTAATTTCTAATGATAAGATCTAAGTTGAGAGAATGACTTACAATAAAAACAATTATTTGCAATACTGCCAATATTAAATTACAATTACTTTGGAGCACAGAGAAAGGGTGTAAGCCTCTAAGAATCCTAAAAATACCTTCCCATCATCCATTTGCAAATTATTTTTCTATGTAAAGATTTTGTTACATTATTTTAAAAAGAATATATAGTTTATTCATAAAGGGGGAATAAAGAGTAAGTCTGCTAGGTTTAATATTTTATTGCTGATTATATAAGATAACCAGACAAATTGCTCCACCAACTAAGAATGGCCTAGAACCAACTAAGAAGGTTCTATCCATGGCCTGTCATCTTAGTGAGCCTAGCAAGAAGCCAGAGGGACCTCCATACCATGAGGTCAGTTATTCTCAACATCCGGACTCCACCACTCCCCAGAGCTCTGCCCAAGGGAAAAGTCGATCTCTTTCCATTGAGGTTCATCAATGAGAGCCTACTACTGAGAGCCTACTACTGTACCACCTACATGGTAGAGTCTGGCAAGCTACCTGTGTTGCATTTGATATGCCAGAACCCAGTAACAATTATAGACTTCATTTCCATGACTTGAAGGAATAGCTTGGGGCTCTTTGTGTTCTTGAAGCAAGCAGATGTCCTTGGACTTCACTAGCACATGACAGGATGTATGGAGATGTTACTGGTTCCTGTTCCAGCAAATCGATGAACAACGGGAAGACAAGTGGTACAAATGATACATAAGATAAATGTATATATGTTTGTATGTTTTATTTAAACCCTTAAAAGAAAATGAATAAAAACCAGAATCTAAATTCATGGATCCCCAAACCTGGATTCAAGTTATGAACTAAAATCAATCTCTTTTTGGACTTACCATAAAGTTCTTGGACAAATAACATGGAATAACATGGATCCAGAGTAAGGGGACCCAAGGCTGGGTGTTTGTTCTGACCCCTTTTCCGGTTATGGATGGTTATGAACGGTAATGACGCTCATGCAGTATAATAGCAGGCATTTAATCAGAACTGCCACCTAAAACATTTTTGCACCTCTTCATTCTAGATGAACTATAGGCCTACAACAAACCATGTGGTTGAGAAACTCACGGGCCTCAGGTTAGACTGAAATTCAGGATACTTATTTGAAGAAAACTGACCAGATATGAGACAACTGTTTTGGAAATTCAATTTGCACTATAGTTGTTTTTGTTTGTTTTAGGGGGCACATGTGTGGTGCTCAGGATATATTCCTGGCTCTGAACTCAGGGATCACTCCTGGGAGGGATCCAGGAATCAAGCCTGGGTCAACCACAAGAGAGGCACCCTCAGTACTCATTCTCCAGCCTCCTCAGTTAGCTAGATGTGCTTGAAAAAACATTTCTCAACCCTTATATATCCAGTGATACAGAAAAGTTCTGAAGGAAGTTATGTGATTATATGAACTAAACATATATAGTTGGGTAAACTGTCCAGAGACCCAGCTCAGAGACAGGGGCACACTTGGCACAGTTCCTATCACATGCATTGATTATGTAGGACTTCATGCTGTCCCTCTAAATGTGAACTGCAAATAAATGTATACAAGCACAATCCCCTCTCCCCCCCCCCCTCCCTCCCTCCCTCCCTCCCCCCCTCCCTTCCTCTCCCTTCCTTCCTTCCTTCCTTCCTTCCTTCCTTCCTTCCTTCCTTCCTTCCTTCCTTCCTTCCTTCCTTCCTTCCTTCCTTCCTTCCTTCATTCCTTCCTTCTCTCTCTCCCTCCTCCTTCCTCCTCTCTCGTTCCTCCTCTCTCTCCTCCCTCCCCTCCCCCTCCCTCCCCTCCCCTCCCCTCCCCTCCCCTCCCTTCCCCTCCCCTCTCCCCTCTTCTCTTTTCTTCTGTCCTTTCCCCTTTTCCTTTTCTTCCCCACACTATTTCACAAAGGATTTGTTGTAGATTATACATGTATGCATAAAGCAAATAAAAAATGTTACAAATTCAAAGTTAAAATGGGTATGGGGAGAATCTGGCAAGGTGAGATAAGCACAGACAAATATATGCCATATACTTTGCATGTTGGGTGCGGTTGGGTTGGGTGCGGATTTGGCCCCTAAACTTAAAAGGGCTGAGACCAAGACAGGTATGTGCCCAGTATTAGGAATTCTGTTATCATAAAAGAAACTATTTTCCAGGCTGGAGAGGTATTTGCCGTGCATTTGGCCAACCCGGGTTCAATCCCTGGCATCACATATGGTCCCTGAACCCTACCAGGAGAGAGTCCCAGAGTACAGAGTTGGGAGTAAACCTTTGGGCTGCAAGGTGCAGTCTCATAACCTAAATAAAAAAATTAAAGAAATTAAATGTTTTCAGTAATGCAGGAAAAGGATAGCATTACCAGATTTGAAATCTCATCGACTTCATAATGATGACATTGGCTGCGACTGTGCTACGAGGGACCCATAAACCAATTAGAAAGTTTGTCACCCCTTGTAATCTCTCAGTAGGAGTACCATAAGTTTTACACCTCCCCCACACACACACGCATGCACACACACAAATATAAAAAGTTGAATACCATTCACCTAGGTGAATAATTTGAGAATGCTGGAGAGAGTGTGGGATGCTGATAGGAGAAGGAAAGGAAGCCTGGACACTGATGCTCTGAATACTTAGTCACTTAGTCCAGTGACTGCAGGGTTCTGACGGGACAAGGCAGAGGCAAGAGAAATGCTCCATATACCATTAGAAATGAGACTCCATGGTCATGTGCCTCTGGTTTAATAATGCCTTAGTCTGTAACCTGATCAGTGGTGGTGCTGGCTTAGGGAGAAATGCTCAATCTGAATTTCATCTGGGTCAATATTATTAATCCTCTAGGCAGTGTGATTTTTAAACCACCCATTCCAGGCTTTCTTAATTCTCTGATTTTAAAAGACTGTGACACAAAGAATACTGTTAGATGTTCTGAAATATTTTTCATTAACAGGTCTGAAATTTACAAAACAAAACCACTGAAAAAATGCTAAACACTTTAGATGATGTCAGAGCCTAAGATTTATGAATTGCTAATGTTTGATGTCAGATTTATGACAGAACTGTAAGTCAGAGGAGTTAGTCGTCCAGAGCAGCACCTTAGAGAACCTGTGCCTTCAGAGTATGAGTTTATAAATGACAGGCTTTCTGAAATTTCAGAGGGGGTTGGAGGGTTCTTAGTATATATAGTGGTGCTTAGGGTGTACTGCTGGCTCTGTGCTAGGCTCACTCCAGAGGTGCTGAGGGTACAACACAATGTCAGGGATCAAGCTAGTTCAGTTACATGCAAAGAACATACACTAACCTCTGCATTATCTCTCCTGCCCTAGGTTTTAAATCTAACTTGGGATTTTCTGCCTCATTTGTGATTTGATTGCATACTGAAGTCTTCAGTTTTATCTGTGATTGTTCCTGTAATTCCTGTTAGATCAGCAGGATTATTCAACACAGCATAGCTTTTTGTGTTTCATACAAATATCTAAAACACAAATTAGAAACGTTCCAGAAACAATATTTGCCTTTCTAAAATATTACAAAAAGGAGAAAACAAAGAAAATGGATGAATAATCATACTAGCTATTAAAATACTCTATGCCAAGCAATTTGGAAATTAAATATTAATTCCTCTATTTTCAAGATGACTAAATGTACATGAAAAGCAAATAAAAGGTTTGGCTTTGGTAATCCAATAAGTATTGAGTTAGCAAATCAAACTCTCAATGCAGTTGATTTGCGGGAACCAAGGCAAAGTGCCGTGGTTCCAGCCCGACCAACCCGTGCGCCCTGAGTTCCCGGGAAACGCCTCCACTCCCCCACAGGTGTGTGTGTAATTCTTGCGTCTCCGCGGACCCCAAGCTGCCCCAGGGAAGAGTGGAAACTCCATCAACGGGAACCAAGGCAAAGTGCCTTGGTTCCAGCCCGACCGACCCGTGCGCCTGAGCTTCTGGGAACATCCCAAAACTCAAAACCACGCTGACGCTAGCGCGGTCCGCAACCTCTCACTACCTACCTTGCATGAGGTACCAGTGAACCTTGGTTCCTACATCCTTGCTACCCACCCAAACTCTGCAAACAGACCAGACACCTACTAACTGTACTATCTAGTCACCCAAGAACTCACAGTTGCAACCTACAATAGTCATAATGGTAAAGCAACGCAAAATTCCATCAAGCTCTGTGAGTGAAGTCACTGGTCCAGATGAGTCAAGCAATACCAATGAGTTGCATAACCTATCTGAAAAAGAATTTCGGAAAGAACTGTTAAGGATTCAAAAGGAATTCAAAGAAGCAATGGAATGCAAAATCAATAAAATACAAGAGGACATGATAGCAGAAGTGAGGAAAATGCAAAGGGAAATGACAGGTATTAAAAATGAGGTAAATGAAATAAAAAACACAGTGGAAGGCCATCACAGCAGAATAATAGCTACTGAAGAAAGAATTAGTGATCTCGAAGACGAGTTCCAAAGATTCTCTACACAACACCAGAAGATAGAAAAAAAGGCTCACAATTACCGAACAGACAACAAGAGATAATCGGGATGAAGCCAGAAGAAACAACATACGGATCATTGGGGTCCCAGAAGGGCAAGAAGAAAACCCTGATGAAGAAGAAACTGTCAAAGCCATAATTGCTGAAAAGTTCCTGGAACTAAAGAATGCTTGCCTCAAGATCCAAGAGGCCCGTAGAATACCAGCTAAAAGAAACCCCAACAAGAATACTCCAAGACACATCTTAATAAAAATGACAAAAACTATAGATAGGGATAGAATACTGAAAGCAGCAAGATCAAAGAAGGAAATCACATACAAAGGAACATCTCTTAGATTTACAGCAGACTTCTCTGATGAAACACTCCGAGCCCGAAAACAATGGTGGGATATTGCGAAAAGGCTCAATGAACTGCAGGGCTTCACCAAGAATTCTTTATCCGGCCAGGCTCACATTCAGATATGAAGGAAAGATACACAACTTCATGGATAAGCAACAACTCAGGAACTTCATGGACTCAAAACCAACTTTAAAAGAAGGACTGAAGGGTCTACTCTAATGCGACCAAACCCATAAGCACAACAAACACAAAAAGAAAGATGGCACAAAATCCAATGACAACAATCTCTCTCAATGTCAATGGTCTAAATGCACCAATTAAGAGACACAGAGTGACAAAATGGATTAAAAAATTGAACCCAACATTCTGCTGTCTACAAGAAACGCATCTGAATAAGCAGAACAAACACAGATTCAGAGTCAAAGGTTGGAAGACCATTCTCCATGCAAACAACTCCTCCAAAAAGGCTGGTGTGGCCATATTAGTATCAGATAATATAGACTTCAGGCTTGAAAAGGTTAGAAGGGACAACGAAGGCCACTTCTTATTAATTAAGGGGTATGTACACCAGGAAGAAATTACACTACTAAACATATATGCACCCAATGAGGGGTCAGCAAAATACATAAAACAACTGCTAAGAGACCTCAAAGAAGACATTAACAGTAGCACAATAATAGTTGGAGACTTCAACACTGCTCTATCAACGATGGATAGATCAACAAGACTGAAACTCACCAAGGAAATATTGGACCTGAAGGAAGAAATGGAAGAAAGAGAGCTAGTGGATATATACAGGGCTTTTTATGCCAAAAAAAGCTGAATACACATTTTTCTCTAGTGCACATGGAACATTCTCCAAGATAGACCACATGCTGAGCCACAAAGCATACCTCAATAAAATTAAAAAGATAGAAATTGTGTCAGCTATCTTTTCAGACCATGATGCACTGAAAATGGAAGTTAACCGTACACAGAAACAGGGGAGTCAAACCAAACACCTGGAAACTGAACAGCTCACTGCTGAACAACAAATGGGTCATAGAAGAAATCAAACAGGAAATCAATGCAGTTTATTTGGAAAAATTATATTAAGATAAAATCAGGTAAAAGTTTTTAATATAGATCAAATTGATTAAAAAATTCAAAAATAATCTTCATGAGGAACTCATATTTAAATTGCTTTCTGACTTAAAAGAAAGAAAACTGGTAAAGAAGAGAAACAATTCTTAATTTTTTCTGAGAATTGAATTTGCATTTTTCAATATAAAGACATTTGTACTTAAAGCCTTCCAGAAGGAACTATGCAAGAATCAAAAATTTTCTTACAGGGGCCGGAGCGATAGCCCAGAGGCTAGGGCATTTGCCTTGTAATCGGCTGGCCCATGCTGGCCCGGATTCAATCCCCGGCATCCCATATGGTCCCCAAGCACCACCAGGAGTGATTCCTGAGTGTAGAGCCAGGAGAAACATCTGAGCATTGCCGGGTGTGACCAAAAAAGCAAAAAAAAATAATTTTTTTTTCTCATAGTAATAGCTTCTTAAAGAAAATGTTTTTAGATAAAACCTTTCCTTAAGCTGTAGACAGGAAGCTTTGTGGTGTTCCTCTACAGCTGAGCTCCTCCACCTGGACCAATGAATGGGCAGTGGGCAGGGGTCACTGCCCCATTTGCGAATGGCATTCCCACAATCACCATGCCGACTGATGAGAATAAAAGCTGCAGCTTTAAGTCATCATTCACTGGAAAGAGTATGTTCTAATATGAAGTATTTGGTACTCTACTCTTAAAAAGTGTTGATTGGTCAACGGTTATTATTTAAATATCTTCCTATAATACTGCATGGTTTACTACCAACTCTTTAAGATATCTGTCATACATGATCTACAAATAGGATATCATGGCATCGTTGGAAGAAAACATGGATTTTTTTAGTAAAATAAGCTCTTAGGAATATCAGTTGAGCTGGTTAGAGGTATCTCAAAAATACACTACAACCTAGTATACAAAGACAATAACTGAATTAAGATACAGCAAGAGATGCAAAGTGAATAAGAACAATTTACAAAAAGATAATGAGAAAGAATAATGAAACTTTATGCAGTACCATTTTCACTTAGATCATATATATAATACCAGGTGAATAACCTCTCATACAGTTTTTGCCATTTTCACTTTATATATAATCAAACACAAATTATCTAGCCAAAGATTCATTGGTTAAAAGGAAACCAAAGCAAACTAGTTCATGTTCACCTTGAAAGAGACAATCTACACTATATTCAAGTGAAAAATTAACTTATTTTTAATTTTTTAATTTTTAATAATTTAATTTTTAATAATACAGTGCAAAACTGTATTATTCAAAGTGTGTTATTAACAGTAGCTTTTCCCCCACCTTAAGTCTTTTCTTTGGTATCTTGACATAAGTTACAACATAGTATTTCAACAGAAAATAACTTAAATGCAATAAAAGAATCTGAAATGTGAGAGTCATATAAATTTATATGTCTATAATCTCTGAAGAGGACTACACATTTAATATTCTACTCTGTAGGGAAGCAATTAAAAATAATTCTATTGATTTGCTTCAAGATTTTAAATTTCCAGTCACTCAGATTAGTACTCAGTCATAAACACTTTTTATGACCCCATGATGGAGAGAAACATAAGCAGAGAACTGAGCATTTGTTATGATTTTGAGTATGACAGACCCAAAATGATGAGCAAATGGTAAAATCAGTGAAACCATCCACTTAGTACATCAGTTTCTAAGTCTTGCAGCTATGTTTATTATATCCAAGCCTGTTGCAGGACACCTAAAAGCCTAGGCCTCTGCATCTGCCCTGGATTGCATCCTGCAGGTCACTTCATAGACAGAGGGGTAGTCTGAATGTGGCAGTCTTATCTGAGCATGTATTCTGTACTGGCTGATATAAATATTCTCTCATGCTACCACAATCACCGTGGGACTAGCTAGATCTTACCAGCATATTTGCCTGGCCACGTTGGATCTCTAAGTAATTAGCCCAGAGAGAAATGCTGTTTGCCTCCAAGCAAGCAAGCATGGCTCCCTGATAACTCAAAGGCAACTAAAATACAAAACTACCGTGAAGTAGACGAGACTCTTGTGAAGGCTTGGAGAAATATTTAACTGGCATTAGTATTAGTCTTTGGTACAGAGACATGCCATCTCAGAAACCCCCTTCTCAACCCTATAAAGGCAATTCCAGGCAGATCTTGGCTCAAGATATTAGGTGAGGTGCTGGGAGAAATTACCTGAGGGCATTTGATCCTTCCTGCCAGGGGAAGTTACATTTAGCTTATAGCTTCTCCCAGCTCTGCTAGGAGGCTTTGAATTAGCTCTGGGTCCTTGTAAACAGCCAGAAGGTCTCCTGAAGTTGATACATTTCTATAAAGCTATTTTCCTGTTTTCATCTCTAGATAGCCCAGCCCAGAATGGGCTGGGCTGGGGAGTTTGGGGGATTCCTAGCTATAAAATAAGCTGTAAGAAGAAAGAATCTCTCTCTCTTTATCCCCCTTTTGCCATTTCGGCTTCCCTTGGTGTTTTGCTTCTCCGTCCTCTCCATTCTATGTTGGGCCTCAACACGTGGTGGCAGCCATCTTGGCCTACACCTGGCTGGGGCCTAGCTGGGAACCCAGAGTCCGGAGGTTTTCCCTGCTCTTGGATTGTATATTGGATCCTGTGATAGTAAAGCCCTTTTAAAACTGCATCGGATTCCTGAGTCTTCATTCATTCCCCGCTGGCTTCAGAGGTAGAGGGGAACTTGCTTCCCGGCACCGTCAGTGCTCCCTGACACAAGCCTATTCTTTAAATTTTCCAATAAGGCTATATTATGTCGGATTTCAGAAGGGAGAATGTTGGGAATGATATATCCATCCTGTGGAATTTGGTATGTGGACAGGTGGATGTGGCTATCAAAGAGATTTGAGTAGAAGTCCTGGATAATCTTCTCCATTGCCTTTCTGGAAGATGTGATAGATCCACCAGGGTGTCGGAGGTCTTATAGTTGGCAAAGGACAGGCGGGAGGTTTGAATGCTTTTCCCAGCTTCTGCTGCATTTTCCAGTATTTCTGCTCTTCTGTCTTTGAGGTCTTTTATCACTTCTCTGCACTGTTTAGCAAGCTTGGAAGTTAGCATTTAGTCTCCTGAGGAAACAGCACCAGGCCCAGACAAAGTCAGACCTGAACTCCTGAAGAATCTGCCGTCGGTACTCATCAATGCACTAGCTCTGCTCTTCACACACTACCTGTCCGAATGCAAGGTGCCCTCCCAATGGAAAACCAGCAGGACAGTTCTACTGTTCAAGAAGTGAGACATTCACGACATCGGCAACTATCGCCCAATCTGCCTGTTGTCCGTCATCTACAAGCTGTTTAAAGGAGTCATCCTGAAAAGATTAGCAGAACACTAGAAGAAGGGCAACCATGCGAGCAAGCAGGCTTCCGGAAAGGATTCAGCACAATCGACCATATCCACACAGTAACCAAGCTCATCAAGGTTTGTAGGGAGTACAAGGTGCCACTCTGTCTCACGTTCATTGATTTACAGAAAGCCTTTGATTCTGTGGAGACTGAAGCAGTCATCGAAGCCCTAGCCAAACAGGGTGTTCAAACCCAATACATCAAGATCCTTTGTGAGCTGTATTACGCATTCACCACCAGGATCTCACCATTCTACAAAGAAGTGATCATTGATGTCAAAAGAGGGGTTCGACAGGGTGATACCATTTCACCAAAACTCTTCAGCGCCACCCTCGAGAACATCATGCGACAATTAGAATGGGAAGGAATGGGAGTGAAGATAGATGGTCGGCAACTATACCACCTCTGCTTCGCTGATGACATCGTTCTAATAACACCAAACATTAGCCAAGCGGCACAAATGCTGGCTGACTTTGACTGAGAATGTGGAAAGATAGGTCTACAGTTGAATCTAAAGAAAACCATGTTTATGAAAAATGAACTAGTTCCAGAGGCCCCATTCACTCTCAATGGAACACACATCTCTGAATGCAGCAGTTATGTGTACCTAGGTCGAGAAATCCACATGATGAATGACCTAAAACCTGAGCTGCGCAGGAGGAAGAGAGGCGGCATGGAATGCCTTCAAAGGCATCGAAGAAATAGCTAAAATGACAAAGAACCTCCGGCTCCGGGTACATCTCTTTGACTCCACAGTTCTCCTTGCATTAACATACGCCTCAGAGCCCTGGGCCCTACGAAAGCAGGATGAGAATGCTATTCGGGTCTCCCAGAGAGCTATGCTTGGAATATCACGCCTCACTCAAGTGAGAGAAGGAATCGGAGTTCTGACCTCCATAGCTATTCCAGAATCAGGGATGCTGTCTCCTTTGCCAAGGCATCGAAAATGTAATGGGCTTGACATGTAATGCGATTACATGAGTTCCATATTAGTGGTGAGCAGAGCCAGGGTTAAGACCTGACTGCTGCCAGGTGTGGCACCCCAAAATTCTTTCACAGGCATCAGAGCAGTAGTGTTGGGGTGTGGGCCAGGGCACTCACCAGCTTTCAGTGCTTGGCCAAGTAGGGCTCAGGGTAACCAGGGCTATACCTAATGGGGCATTGGAGCTTTAAGGGATGGAACTCAAAGATGTCAGATGGGCTTGACATGTAATGCGATTTGGAGACAACCGCTGGACTAGAGCTGTTACCGACTGGATCCCACGGGATGTCAAAAGATCACGTGGCCGCCCACCTACAAGATGGTCAGACTTCCTTGTCAAGACCCTGAAGGAACGGTTTGAGGCTCTTCATATCCCTGAATCAACCAGATGCCATTGGGCTACATTGGCACGTGATAGGGTCCAATGGAAATGTTACTAGAGCCCGCTCGAGCAAATCGATGAATAACAGGATTCAAGTGATCAAGTGATCATGTGAAGGCTATATTATAAATTATATTTCTTTAGATAATTACTTCTCTGACTACAACCATGGCTCTTACTTGCTTTCCCCTACATTTTATTCCCACAGAACAACTCCAATCTCAGTTAATTTGATCAGTCTATTTATTTTCCAAATGGCTTGAGAATGTAGCAAACCACTGACCACCAACTTTGCTTTACTCTTATGAGTTAAATTCAGGACTTCCTGTTATATGGCGTTGCGATCTTAGTGCGTGTAGGGAACTGATGGATGACCTGAATAGCACTGATATATTCTTACCCTCCACACTAAATACCCTCCCACCATGTGAGTAAGTCGGGTAAAGCACCTCTGTCATTGTCACAGAAGTTGGCAATGTATTTTAACTCATGCTATTTCTCATTTTGGGGATGCCTCCTTCCTCCAAAATTATTAAATGTCAATATCCAAATTTCTCAATACAGAGTTTGAGAACGATTCTGAACTGATACATATATATGTATTGCAGTGCTACTTCTAGAGCTGAATTTTACACAGGATGACATTATTTTCACAATGGAGGGCTGCATGCAGACCACCTGAAATAGAAGGGTATTACAGACAAACAGTTTTAGAGAAGGAATCTCTTTCTGTTGAGCATGTTGTAGTTTCCTTTTGGTTGGGAAGATAATACAATGGTTAAGGGGCTTGTCTTGCATACAGTCAACCTCAATTTGATTGTGAACACCAGAATTTGATCCCTTGCGTGCCATATTAGTGGTGAGCAGAGCCAGGGTTAAGACCTGACTGCTGCCAGGTGTGGCACCTCCAAATTCTTTAACAGGCATCAGAGCAGTAGTGTTGGGGTGTGGGGCAGGGCACTCACCAGGGTTCAGTGCTTGGCCAAGTAGGGCTCAGGGTCACCAGGGCTATACGTGATGGGGCATTGGAGCTTTAAGGGATGTAACTCACAGTCTTGCTCACTCTTGTATGTGCTCTCCCACTTTCCCAGTTCTTTTTTGTGAAATCTTAATATATTCCAATAAAAACCTATTATACATCAAAATCTACATCACAAAATTTTGCAAGCTATACTTCCTATAAATGAAAATTAACAAGAGAAATAAGTCCCGAAGAGCAATTAATAAGATGGAATAAATCAGAAATATTATGCTACTGGCATATCAAATCAAATTTGATATGCCAGATACCAGTAACAATTATAGACCTCATTCCCATGACCCGATGGAATGGTTTGAGGCTCTTTATGTTCCTGTAGCAAGCAGGTGCCCTTGGGCTCTACTTGCATGAGACAGGTCATATGGAGACGTTACTGGTGCCCGCCGAGCAAATAGACGATGAAGCGGGAAGACAGTGATTATGCTACTGTGTCTAAGCAGAGAATCTTAGCTTTAATTACAACTACTGCTATAAAAGTCAAGTCTTTAAGAACACAAGACTTAGATTCAAATTCTATTACCACTATGCTTTTCAAGGGTCACATTCACCTTGGACAAAAGTGTTGCCTATTATGCTTCATTTCCTGGACAAGGAAGATAATTATACATGTGGCATAAGATTAATGAGAATTACCTGATACATGAAAGTTACCCACATAATTATCCAGTAATAATTATTTCCCTTTAAAAATTTGAAAAAGGGAAATTTCCAAAAGGTATAGGTTTCAACTTCTAATTATATATGTAAATTAGTCAAATTTCCCACCAACTATTCTGAATATATAGAATTAAATAGCTCCAAATTGTTGTATTTATGGAAGATTTAAAAAGTTTTATGAGTTAAGATATAACATGACACTAAATAAGCAACAGCAAAGTAATGTGGAGTAGAATGGTAAACTTCTACAGGTTAGACAAGATAATTCACATCCCGTGTTTCAACGGCTTCTTTGTAAAATCAAGATAATGAAATATATCTCATGAAGTTCATGTAAGAAAAACATACTAAGGCACATATAGAAGTCAGTGCATGACACAACACAAAACAATAGTTATTATTATTGACATTACTTTGGAAATAATAAGACTGAAGCTGAGATGTTAAATCTACTCTTAACTGTTTTTTAGTTACTTTGTAATTTGCAATGAGAGTTTAATCTCATATTTGTTTCTTCAAAAATAAACCAGGGATTTTGGTCACTCATGAAAAAATACTCCCACATGCATATGGATCTGTAAGATAAAGGTCACAGTAATGCAGAGTGTCTGACTCACAAAGGGCACTCATATCTATTTTAATAAGCACTGTGCAGGCCAAAGGAAATACTCATGTGGCCATATTTAGTCTGATAGGAGTATCTCTCAGATGCAAAACAGTCATTTAAAAACATGAGCTCACAGTCTGTGACTCCAAATGGAAAATATAATTTAGAATCTATTTTTAATGTATATAATGTAATAGATATATTACCTATCACTCAGAACTTATTTCAATGGTCACGTATATAATACATAATAAAATTAGTATGAAATAATATCTCTAATACCTACTACTATAATGAATAGAGAATGAAACAGACTTGATACTTTGTATTTGTATTTTAATATTGATGAAACACTGAAAAGGACAACACTCCTATCAGCTACAAGTTTACATCATTTATTTACAAAACTACTTTGTTTTCTCTAGTTTGATAATATTAATCTAAGGAAAAGGAGCATAGAAAATCTGCGAAACCAATATTCTCTCATTGAAACTGAGAAAACATGTTATACTTTCCCTCTAAATTATTCATTAGGACACTTTATATTCAAGATAAATTAATTATATTTTTAAATATTTTATATAGTTACTAACAAAGACACAAATAAACATTTGTGTCTAATATTAGTGACAGTTGTATATGTACATAAGCGTACATAATATATGATTATATTATGATGCACACACATATATACACATATCCCTAATCAGACCTCTGTGGTAGGTGACGAGAACAATGAAAATCATGAAATCATCCCAGTTGTTTACTGACAAATAACTGGACAAAGGTGAGCACACACATAATGGAGCACTCTCAATATTTAAGATGATAAAATCTTGCCTTTGCAACATGGATGGCAGTGAAGGTGTCACTGCACTGTAAGAGCAATCAGAAAGTGGAAGGCAATCATCAAATGACTTCACTTACATGTGGAATACAAACAGCCACGGCAAATGGGATGGCAAAACACCGCCTGACCCTGACCATGAGAGGTAATCTTGGCTGGTGCTGCCACACTGGGTCTGGCCAATTAAAGCACAGACGGGTCTCTGACATGGAAGCAACAGCATATAAAATCTGATTTAAATATACAACAATGGCATGAACTGGAGTAATGATTTTATCTTAATTTGGGAAGATTAAAAAGTCATATGATATAATAATTTCACACATTTGTACTATGGAAAACTAGGCTGCAGTAAGACCTCCAGGCCACTAGGCTACTGTACAGTTTGAAACCAGCTGTAGAAAGGAAGCCACACAAACACATTTATTCTACTTTGTGTGAATTCACAGAGGCTTTGTCTGATTTTAAAAAATCTAATTTGTAACTATTAATATCTGGAATTTCTGGTGCACTATAAAGATTTTACAGGAAACTCCCCTTTGTTATATATTTTGTCACTCCTCCAAGGCAATTTTTAGCTCCACTAGTCCCTACTTAGAAGAATTTCTCTGCACAGCACAATTAGTTTCCACACTGCTAAGGAACTAATGTAATTAACTGGGGAATGTATATTTAAAACAGTTTCGTTGGTTCTTGAGTATAACATTCTTATACTTTTAATCTGAGCACTGTGTATTTTTTAAAAAGCAACACATTTCCCTCCCGAATTCAAGCAGTCCCAAATTGCTTCAGATTTTCATAGGTTTCTTTTGATTTTTTTTACCTTTGGTTACACCAGCGCTTTCCATCATTAGCTAGAATGTGTGTTTGAGTGTTTTGCTCTGCCAAATTTGTTTTCAACTGCTGCCTATGCATTATAGAGCACTCAGAACCGCCTGGTCCCTGAGCTTGTGCTTTAAGATGTAAATTGGTTCCTTGATTCCCTAAGCTCATTTGCTGTTGTACAGTTAAAGCAAGTACCACAGATTTGCATCTTACTTTTTTTTTACAAGCTATAGCTGCGACGATTCTATCTGAATAATTTACACACTGTTTAATTAAAAACTCTTAGTGAGCTGCTTTATTTCATAACACAGCTGACTAGTGATCAATTTTCAACTTAAGATCTCAGTTAAAAACCTCATGGCTTGCTTTAGAGAAAATTTTCCTCTTCTATGATTGTGGAAGATTTGTTTACTTTCACTTGCTTTAAATTTTATCAGGAAGTTTAAATTTATTATTTTGTTTAGGGAGGATTATATTATGTGCATATCAATATGGAAGAGCATATCAATGGTGGAAGAATAAGTAGCAAGTTATTTAAAATTAAAAAGCAGATCACTGACCATTTATCACCCATTAACTCAATGCCTAACATGCAACATGATTGGCTGAATAAACAAATGCACATTTACTGTTGTTTACAAACTGACTTGTATACACTGGAATCTCTGTTCTCTACCTATATGATGCATCCACATGAATCTAGAGAATTTTTAAAAGGGAAAATATAAACTGAAAAAATTTATTGAAAACACCATATTTTCATGTGAAAATGTCTTTCTATTGTCCATGAGAATCTGGTCAGAAAATAAAATTGGGTTTCATATTAAGCATCAGTTCAACATACTAGCAATCTTGGATTTTCTGGATTTTCTTTCTGCATCAAAATATAAGAAAACAGTTTTCAGAAATTTTACAGGGCTGAGAAACATCTATTTGCAAATGGCACATTCATCTGCACATGACTGAATATCCATCACCCACACTGCTAAGAGCATCCAACACAGCCTAGTTTCAGCAGAGAGACATTTTCTGAAAAGGGCCAGGTAGTAATTATCTGGGCTGCACAGGTTAAAAGGAAAAATCAAGCATTCTATATTGCTATGTAATTTTTATGTCACAATGTAGAGTTTCTGAATTTCGAATGTTTAAAATTTCAAAACATATCTTTAACTTGTGGAGCAGAGTCGGCAACAACAAAGATTCATTGTGTGAGCTAGAGTGTGTTGAAACTGGATAGAGACATTGAGATCAGGAAGGACAGGGAAGGCTGCACTGGAAATCCACACCACAGCAAAGTTCATGACATTTTACGGTAGGGTATGTAGCAAAATATTTGTTATATTAAAAGATTCAGAAAGCCACAGGGTTGCTTATATCTCTTCCAGTACTTATCACCCGTGAAACTTAGACATGCTGTTTAAGCCTTAATCTCCTTCCTTATGCAATAGGAAAAATAGTCCGGGATTATTATCAGGAGACAATACTTGCAGTTTTCCATTTTGTAAGTTTGTCTTGACTTACAAGACCTACTTGGCTTACTGAGTCCTCACTAGTAATAGTGAGGATTCTTGTAGTCACAACTGTTTTATCTGAAAAAGTCGCCATTCCTTCCTTGTGTATAGCATCTAACATCACGCTTGCTAGAAAGGACTTTAAGAACCATCCACATGTCCACTTTCCTTCAATAAATACTCACTGCAAGCCTTCAGTGATCTAGCATCATGTTAGATACATAATTAATAGAGCTCAGAAAAGCTTAAGTGGAATGCTGAATTTAGACTTTTGAAAAAATAAGTTACTCTAGATAGTTTAATAATTTGTTTTTGGGTTTGGGGCCACACCTGGCTGTGCTCAGGGATCACTCACAGCTCTGTGATCAGGTAAGGCTCAGGGGACCAGATTCAGTGTTGGGGATCGACCTTGGTGAGCTGTGTGTCAGGCAAATGCATTAACCACTGTACAATATCTCTGACCCCCACTATCTATTTATTTAGGAACAGTAAATAGCTCTATGACTATATGACCGAGAATATATGATCAATACTTCTCTGAAATACTGTGACTATCTCTGTATTTTATAGTTCCTTTGGCATCTCAAACAAAATCTTTACAAGATATGGGGAATGAAGGAAAGAAGATGATGAGAACTAAAATTTATTGAACATTCACTCCCTGTCACTCCTACTCTCAGGGATATAGATTTAACAGAAATAGATAAGAAATTCCATGAATATTCACTTTGGGACACTCCTTTCTAAGGGAAATAGATTTATTTAACAATAATATATGTGAAATTCCAGTGAAAATGGAACTCTAGAGGCTGCTACTGCTCACTATTGAGGGATTTTAATTATGAAGCTGGACAGATAAAAATTTGAGGACATGAGTGAGGTAGCAAAGAAAATTATTTAAACGAGATACTTATAATAAATTTCATGACTTATTTTGACCAATGACTAATATTTCACTAATAAACTTTAAGTAAATTCCTACCATGCTTAAGGAACCATCCTAGTTTGTTGAGACTAAAAGACCAATCACATTGAGAAGTCTTATAATTTTGTTCTCTAATGAATATACTTCAGATGTTTATTAAATATATTCGCTCAACTCAGAATTAAGAAAACAGAGTTCCAGCAGAAATGTATTACTTTTTTTGGAATTATATAATTTAACTTTAATATATTGACCTTTCAGTATTTGATAAAAGATAAAATGTTAATAATCTACTTCTACTCCACCACATCTATTTTCTGTGCTATGTTAGATATCCTAGTGTTAATTCATTTTTGGACTTCTAGAAATTTATAATACTGGAAGATATGTAAGTATATTTTTGTTATCTTATGTCTGTTTCTCCCCAAAGCATTTGGTTGGTTGATCTTATCAAAATGCAAGCACATAACAACATCAGCAGTGCATTTCTAGCTGGCAACCTCAGCCTTGATTCTTTAGTGATGACTTAGACAAACTCTCCTCCGATATCAGATATGTAAGTACTGATTTCTCCTCTTTGTCTTTCTCTTAACTTTGTCACTTTTGTG
>JAJIBD010001066.1:0-82967 GCA_021461705.1 Cryptotis parvus | reverse complement strand
TGGGCACAAGCAACCGCATGGTTCATCAATAAATGCTGGATTTTGAGATGACTACAAGAGTATGCTACCTGCACGGCAGAGCCTGGCAAGCTTCCGTGTCGTATTTGATATGCCAGATACCAGTAACAATTATAGACCTCATTCCCATGACTTGATGGAATGGTTTGAGGCTCTTTATGTTCCTGGTCAAGCAGGTGCCCTTGGGCTCTACTTGCATGAGACAGGTCATATGGAGATGTTACTGGTGCCCGCTCCAGCAAATCGAAGATGAACGGGAAGACAGTGACAGTGACAGTGACCTCAAAAAGAAAGAGTGACTAAGATACAAAAGCAGTCCACAGAATGGGAACGCAATGGTGATTTCATCTCAAGTCCTTCAGCCCATGTCTCCTTGGCAGTTCTGTGATAATTCCTTCTCTTCTGCCCTTTCTGTGCTATACGGAACTTCTTCAGTCTAGTTCTGCCTCTATCTTCTCTTACTCTCTGGACTCAAGAAACAGTCACCTTCTTTTTGCTTTTCTCAAAATCAGCTAAGTCCTTCAGAGTTTCCTGTGGTATAAAACTGGTCCCACAATTGCATTATACCCTGAACCTTGAAGGTCCAGATGGAATTCTCAGATTTTTCTGCTTGTTAAAAGCTATATTGAAACTGGGGTCCCCATAATTCTTGTTCTCAGAGTTCTATCCCTATGTGTAAATGGCATAGATCTAGGGATTTGGGTACAAAGCTTATAGTCATAAAAACAAAGATCCAACCATAATGACATCCATAAGAGAATGTTTCTCTTTCACTTTTTAAAGGTTAGGAGGGGAATAGCCCATAGCCAATAAGATAGTTACAATTTCAAATCCTTGTATGTGACCTAAATATTTCACTTTTCATAACTCACATCCAACAGGAAGAAGGGACTATGTCTACAACCAATTATTTTAGGAAGAATATCCCCAAAGTAATACATATCACTTTGGTGTATATTCATTGGCCAAAGTGCAGTAACATGAGCACACTTACCTGCAAGGAAACCCAAGAAATATTACTTTTTTAATTGGACATTCCTGTGGCTGACTAAAATGTTATCACTCAGTAAATGAGAAAATAGATACTTGGACAACTAGCAGTCTAATATATCACTTCCAATTTAATAATCTGTGGAATAATGGAGAACCAAGGTACCAGATGCATATTAGGAATCTACTGAAATAAAAATATTTAAAATTTTTCTCTTAGCCACCATGATTCACAATTAATGATAATGTTTTTAAAGATAATGATTTCATGCATACAAGATTCCAACCCAGCACCCTCCACCAGGATATCTATTTCCCTCCAATACTGTTTCATAGGGCCAAAGCAACAATGCAGCATGCAGGGCTCTCTTGACTTGTATGCTGTCAACCTAGATTTGATTCTCAGTGTTCCAAATGATCCCCAATCCACTCCAGGAGAGATTCCTGAGCACGGAATTTGAAGTAAATGCTGAGCACTGCTGGGTGTGGCCCCAAAACAAAACAAAACACCCACCAATATTGGCTCATGTATCCCCCTTCCTGACATCTCATCTCCCTGTCTTCCCACCCTGGCAAACCAATTCTCATATCCTTTTAACTTATATTTCTCTATATCAGTTGATATGTAGAGAGAGAGAGAAAGATCATTCTCATACGCAGAGAGATCATTTCATATGTAGAAAGATCACTCTATATATGCTCCTCTCTTTCTGGCTGTCTTTGTTCCTGCTCCACTTCCATCTATATAGTAGAAAATTGCATGATTTCATCTTTTCTTATAGTTGAGTAGTGTTCCACAATACACTACAATTTCTTAGTCCAGTCATCTGCTCTTAGACATGGCTGTTTCCTAAATTAGATTATTATGAATGGTGTTGCAATGGAAAGGGAGACAAATGTTTTTATCTTCCAAATTAGAAAGTTTCATCTTTCTATTTAGGTTATATTTATTATATTTATATTATTTGACTTTATATTTATGTAGTTTCAATTTATATAGTTTATGCAGATAAAAGACACATTTTCCATTTCTTTGGTCTAATATCTTTGCCAATTGAATATTTTCTATTTCTCAAAGATATTTTTACCATATAGTCCAGAAAAAAAACGCTTTTATTTTCCCCAATGGTCATGGAAACATATTTCCACCAGTTATTAAATAACAAAGAAGAATGAAAAGAGAAAGAGAGACAAAGACAGAGAAAGAAGAACAAGAGTGTAAAATCTTGATATGATCGCTATAAACTCAGAATTAAAATGGCTTGCTACATTTGCCAATGAGCCCATAAAAATCCTATTCTCAGACTACACTTTTATCAACAATTTTCTCCTATGAAACTTCTCTCTGGTCCTCTAGGTTAGGACTGCTTCACTGAAAAGACTGAATTAGCTTAGGCAGAAGTTCTGAAATCTGCAAAGATTTGAGTGCTTACTCGCTTTGACTCCAGAGTGCTCTTGTAGCAATGATTTGTCTAAGAATCACCTGTACCACTGATGCTCACAACATGGAATCACCTCACATTCTGTCTAGCCAACACCTCCACTCCCATTCTGCCTAGGAAGGAGCCAACATGAATTCCTCCAGCTGACTTCCAGGGCTGAGTGTCATCTCACCTCCCCAGAGAGACTCCATCCCTGACTTAACAAAAAGCCTGTAAAAAGGACCCAGATACTTCGTTTTCTCCCAAAAGAGATAGAATTGTTCATATGTTTTAACAAAGGATGTTAGTCCTTTGTATGTAAAACACACACAATTACCATGACTGTTACAAATTTATTAATATACCTTTGAGCATCATAATTTTGACTAAGACCCCCACTTTCTTCTAACTCTCGAATCAATTTCCCAAGAGTTTACCTTGGCCATATGTTTATCTAGATAAGTCATTTCCAATTTCCTACCAATCACACGGAGAGAGTCGTTGACATTTTGAGTGCAGGAAAATCCTAACTGTGTAGTCTGACACTAAGTTGACACTGACATTTAAATTAATTGACTTTTACCCTTTGAAAGTCTACCCTGACCAGGTGTGATCATCTTTCTAAGGGTGTTTTGGTTCAGGGGGTAAAGGTAAAGAAAGACCCAATTTTTTCAGTCACCTAAACAAAAAATTTATCTTTTGGTAGATAAAAATGGAAAAGAAAAGTAGAACTAATTTCTCTATAGTATTTTAGCATTGTTTTTTAAACTTTCCCATCAAATCTTAAGAACATGAGGCACACATCTCCAGAGGGGCTGAGTAAGAAATTCATCAAAACATTTTAGTTTTTCTAAAAAAAAAAAAAAACTCTGTCAAATAAAAGGTGATTATTAATACATATTTATTTCTCCAACCATACTTTTAAAATGTATTAAAGTAGGGAGAAGGGATTTATAATTAGATATAAAATAATATGCACAAAGAAAATGTGAGAAGAGATAGCAGAGAAAATTTATTGGGAGTTGTAAAGTAGATGAAAAATTGCCTTTTTTATAAACAAAGGTCCAGAAAGCTTAATTATAAATTATCAATGGCTAGTCAAAGAATGTTTTGACCCATACTGAGAACCCACAAAATACTACTAATTAACAGTGAAAAGGAATTTAAAAGATGCAAAATCCGATTATGTTTTGTGATTGTTTAAGTCCTAGATTCCTGTGAGTGGCTGACCTTTACTCATCCTGAAAGGAAAATGAGGCTTCAGACAAAAATTTCTGGATGTAAGACCATTACTATAGAGATTAATTTAATCAAAACATGTAGATGAAATAAATGTTTGCATACTTACTGGTACCAAATTGAAGTAATTTACCTAAAATTTTAAGGCAAAGGTCAGAGTTCTCACCTTGGTATAGTAAAAAAAAAAAGGTCAGAGTGCTTTTTTTATGAATAATCTGATGAACTCAAGTGGAAAGATTAAATACAATGGCCCAGGAAGCTTTCCTAAGGATGTGGTTGAGTTCTAGGACCCCAGAGTAAATTCCAGTGCTCATAAACCTCACCCGTGGATTCAGCTACTTATGCTCAACCTTTGTTAAAAATTGGTGGGCCATTAAGGATCAGTATCAAGAGAATTTCATAACAAGGAAATGAAGCACAGAGCTTAATAACACACAGAATAGAAACTACACAAGTTTCTATTCAACTCTTAAAATTTTACTAATTTTTCCAGGAAATATAAGAAAAAATAAGCCTCTTTTTTCCCAAAATAAAATGACAGTTTTAGACTTGAATAATCAAAGACTATGGAAGAACTAATAAAAGTGAGACTTTGTCCTATCCAAAGAAACCTGTGTTCTCTTAACATACAGATTATTTACTCTCTCTCCTTTCATACTCCTCTAAGTAAATTTTTTTCAACAAAAACTATTTTGTTGGCTGGAGCAATAGTACAGCAGATACTTGCCTTGCATGTGTCAAAAGGGCTTAAATCTCTGGCACTCCATTTGGTCCCCCAAGACCACCAGCAGTGATCCTGAGTACAGATGATTAAGCACTGACTTATGCCAGTTGTGGCCCAAAAAAAATCAAAACAAATGAAGATTGTATTTTTTCTGTACCCTTTTCAGAAGACATTTGGAAAAGCCCAGAGGCATTTTTTGGTTGTCATTATTGATACAATGTTAATTGATTAGTAGGTAAAAGTCATGGATGGTAGTAAACATTTATACAATGCATAATAAAGTTCCTGAATATGAAATCATCTTTTCAGAATATCAATAATGCTGAAATGACAAATCAACATCTAAACAAACAGGCATGGCTGTGGTCCATTAAAACTTTATTTGAACATCAATTAGGTCATTTTTAGGCCAAGGTCTTTTTTACCACTTTTAAAATTTTGCTTTACAACAAGTGCTGGCGTGGATGTGGGGAAAAGGGGACTCTCATACATTGTTGGTGGGAATGTCGACTTGTACAACTTTTCTGGACAACAATATGGACATTCCTCCAAAGACTAGAAATTGAGCTCCCATTTGACCCAGCCATACCACTCCTGGGAATATACCCTGGGAAGCCAAAAACACACAGCGGAAACATCATCAGCACTTTTATTTTCATAGCAGCACTATTCACAATAGCCAGAACCTGGAAACAACCAGTATGCCCAAGAACCGATGACTGGATAAAAGAAACTGTGGTACATCTACACAATGGAATACTATGCAGCTGTTAGGAAAAATGAAGTTATGAAATTTGCCTATAAATGGATGGACATGGAAAGGATCATGTTGAGTGAGATTAGTCAGAAGGAAAGAGAGAGATACAGAATGAATGCACTTATTTGCCTGACATAAATATATCAGGTGGTCTTACCAAAAGTGGAAATTACTGCAAACGTGAGGGAGTCAGAGGTTAGGTAAGACAGACAGAAAAAGGAACATGTGTGAATAAATGTCGAAAGGGATGATACCAACATAGAACTGAGCATTAAATCCAGGCAAAATAAATGCACATGATGGCTTCTAAGTGTATGTAGTGCAACCCACAATGTGTAAGAGAAGGAAAAGAGAGAGAGGGAGAGAGAAAAGAGATAAAGAACCTGCCATTTAGGCAGGCTATGGGAAAGGAGAGGCAATTGGGGACATTGGTGGTGGGAAATGGGCACTGGTGGAGGGCGGGTGCTGGAACACTATGTGACTGAAACCTCCAAACATGAACAATGTTGTAATTGTATATCTCACAGTGGTATAATAAAATGTTTAATTTAAAAAAAATAATAATAATAAATTTTTTGCTTTAGATAGGTGATACCCAGTTTTGCTCCTAAACTATCTTTAACTCATTTTCCTAAAGTTTCTTCTGTTCTGTTTTAAATATTGATCAAAATACTATAAGTATTATTACAGTTGCACCTATGTTTCTGGGACCTAGTAATTTAGCCATTTTATGACTTTTATTAACATTATTATAAAAATAAAAGTGCTAGAAAGTTTATGTGGAAGGTTTTGGAGGGTACGATGGTGGAATAAAGTGAGGATGTAGACCTAGAAAGGAAAGTTGTGGATTTTGAGGACAGGAAAGAGGCCGAAAGCACTCAGAGAAAGACAGTAACTAAAAAATATAGTGTCTGAACACCACCACGTATGCAATCAATTCATCTAAATTAGTGAAAATGATAAGACTCCAGCTAGTGAAAATGATAAGACTCCAGCAAAAAGTTTTGTAAAAGATGAAGTTTACATACTACACAGGGATTTGAATATTTTAATAGTAAATTTATAATCCAGTACCTCAACCAGATTCATCAGAACATTTTCCCTCTTTGTTTTTTATTTTAAATAACTTCAGGCAACATTGAATATAAAGAGCACATCAGTTTATATGTTTCAGGGTATAATGTTACCTCACTGTTTCCACAATAAAATACCCATATACCTCACATCTGTTAGCTGTCCAGAACTGTATCAGACAAAGTTCAAGAAATACAGACAAGACAGATAGTAGAAACATTTTGAAGATTCTGGATCTCTCTCATTTTGTCTTTGCTTAATATCTTTCTTCATGTCATTTGCAGTTTGTATGAAAAAGCAGTCCAGTAAATATAGAATAATATTGAAAGTGAATGGACTATAGAAAAACTTTGGAGGAGTGTAGAATCTGACTTAAAAATTAGGTGAGGTTGAGGGTGGAGGAGGAAAGAGGCAGATCATAGGAACAAAAACGAGATAAGGACAATAGTGGAGAGTCAGGCTTTTCAGTGGTGGTGAAGTTTCCATCAAAGCCATAAATGTTAATATTGTTAAAATCAAGTCATCAAACTACATAAAAAATAGCCCCATAGTCCCAGAGGACCCTAAAACCCCTCTCATTTATTTACAGGTCTGGTGTCTGTAAGGCAAAAGAATGGACTCATATGTGTTTTTCGATTATCTGTTGAAATACTACAGGTGGTGGTGGTAGGGATCATGTCTTCCCTTTTTTTTCTCTGCCTCACTCTCTTCTTTCTCATCCTCCATCCTAGAAAATCCCAAGGAAAAAGAACTAGAGTTTTCTTCTACAAATCTCTGCACTGGTCTGCTCCATTACTCAACAGGCCTTTCAGAAGCTCACAGACAGATAACTCTGGAGGACAGTATGTTTTTAATGCATCTGGAATAGAGTAGCTATTTCATAGCACTCTCCCTGAAGTTGAAGGACACTTTAAAACTCCCTGAGCCCAACCCCAGCATTTTACAGAAGTAGTCTAGGCTCAGAACGGCGAAAGGACTTGCTCAAGGTCAAGTACCAACACTGTAACAGGGAACAGAGGCAGTTCAGGTTTTCCTCCTTCCAGAGCTATAATATTCCCTCCCTGCTGTGCTAACATTTTTCTTTCCCTCATTTCCAATGTCCTAGTGCATGTTCCAATTGAATGTGTAATCAGGCATCTCTCTGCCACGGAGCCTCTGAGGGGCTTGACTCAAGCCAACCACTGGCAAAGGCTCAGAAGGAGGCAGGCAGTCATGTAGGATGTCTTCCCAGAGGAAATACCAGACTTTCAATTTCCTTCAGTCAGAGACAGGCTCTAAATATTCCCAAAGGATTTGCCATAAAAATAATGTCTGTGAATACCACTGTGGGCAAAGGACAGAGGGACATAAATACAGCCAGTATGAATAAAGTAGTCAGGAGACAAGCCTGGAAGACACAGTGGGCTCCATCGATTGTCTCTTACTCATTCATTTATAGCAATATTATCCTGACAACTAAAACTCCCAAGATTAGCTTTAGGAGCAAGGGTTATTTTACACTTTCCCAACAATTCTGTCCCTCTTACATACTTCTTTCAAATCTTTTCTTAGCAATAAAGAAGAACCTGAGACATCTTCATGGCACCATGAATTGTAGAAAAATATACATGTGTCTATGGGTGTGCATAGTGTGTCGTGTGACTAGAAATAAGGTCCAGATTCTTAGCTAGCTCTAAGAGGAAGGGTACATGTCTTACATATTTAAGTCCTTGAGTTCAATCCCCTAGAACCTTCTTAATCAAGAATCGTCTCATCAGGTCTGAATCAGCACCAACTTGACAGACAAATAGCTGAGAGTGGCTCCTGAGCCTCTGATACTCTGGGGAGTTCACTGGAATTTACACACCCAATAAACACACAGAGACACAAACATGCACATACACTCACACACATTTAAATACTAGCCCTCTGGACAAAAAAGTAATTTTTTACATGTCCAAGTGCCTTATGGGAGAGATTAATAAGACTCCTATTCCTTCTTTCTAAAATTCAAAGAAGAAACCAGTTGTGCACACCCAATTAATCCTGGTCCTGAATCATGGAAGGAGAAAACTGCCTCCAAGTCAAGAGAGCTCTGTGCTAATCCCTGGGGATAGTCTTAAGTACCCAGGAAGGATGAAAATGTGAGCTGGATCTTGAAAGGCAACATTTTGCCTGTTGCTTGTACTGTTTTGGACTTCTGTGGCTCACATCAGGAGGAACTAGGACCAAATCATCTCATCACAACACATCACCTACAGCAGTGCTTCCTAAAGTGGCTAATATTACCCTAAGCTGGCAAGTTGCTAGAATGATTCAAGGAGGTAAACCCAGCTTCAAGAGCAATTAGAAGACATGTTCTACACTTGATCTTAGCCAAAAGGCCGAGAAGCGTATAGAAGACATGTTCTATTTGTTTCCTTAAAGAATGTCAATTTCTAGAGGAGAACTGAGTGACTTTTTTTCTTTAAAAAAGGCAACAGATCAAAAAAAATTGCTAAACTCTGGCTCTAGAGAACAAAATTGTTGAGTATTCATAAATAAAGAAATAAGAGAGTTGAAAAGTGATCAGCTGCCCCCAAGATACTTTGCAAGTTGTCTTCCAAAATGTTTAACACTGTATCTTCTGTCCGCACTGGAAAGAAACCCGTGTTGACTGCACTACAGATTTTCCCACCAACTCATGCTAGTATTGTTCTAGAGTCTACTTGAGGACATCTACTCTTTCTGCAACCACTGGCCAGAGCTTACAAGGAGAAAAGAGAAACTGAAGAAGTGTGAAAGCAGTCTTTCTGAGCAATATTCATATGTGATATTTTTAGTGTTTCACAAAATCAGTTTCTAGACTCATTAGCTTGGGATAAAAAATTAAAGTTATGAGTAGATGTTTAACTCTCATAATGCTGAATTAGGTTGGAGCCCTCGCTTGGATATTTGTTAGTTTTACAATTCTCTGGGAGGCATTTAAGCTCCTGATGATTCCATTTTTCATCCACAAAAGAAGTATGATATAGTTTACCTGCAGCATCCAGGACTTTATAAAGGAAACAGGAAATAAAGAGCAGGAAATAAAGAGCATTATAAGTATTCTAGGCAGAAAAGGATTTAATACAGGAAATTGTATAATACAAAATACTTAGAAAGTGAAACCAATTCACTATGAAGTTAGTATTTCTGCCACCACTCAAAAAATGAGGACTCCTAGGGTCATGCTTGAACTTTTTACCACTTAGAGCTCAGAAAGTCATCAATGCCACTGCTGCGCTGACATGGACCATAGAAAGTCAGTTCACCACCATATCATCTCAATGTAATCAAAGATGGAGGATAAACCAGGGCATCCACAAGGCCACGCCCTCTGGGCTGTACGATTGGCAGCACAGCAGATACATGGCTTCAACCTCACATTTTTATTCCTGTCTTACCATTAGTCATTCCTCTGGAAGCACACTGCACTCAACTCAAATTCCATGTGAGAGAATTGATGATGTTTTACAGATTCCCAACCTCTGCCTTCCAGGTATAAGGTGCCAGGTATAAGATCATCACACCAACACCCCTTGCCATGAGTTACTGTGAGGTGAAATGAGATATTTGCTATGCACTGAGTACATGTCAGATATAAAGGAAGAGCTAAAGTGGCCAGCACTGCTGCTTGGTTGTGACCTGCTTCCCAACTTCTCCAAACTACTTCCTGGCACAGGAGTCTTCCCTCACAACTCTAAGAACTGTATAACTGAATGAATTTTCTATGTAGTTTTCTCAGCCAAGAGACAAATTTTAGGTTCAGATTTAGCACTTATATACATTATTGTGTTTACATATTTGTATTACTTTTTTATCTCTGTAATGTTCTTCTTTTTATTTCTACTTGGCCTGTTTTAAGTCATCTTTAGCCTTCTTAAGGAAAATCACCTAAAATTCTTGATATACAAATAAAGACATTGAATGAGTTAATAAATCACCTTAGCATCAAGGGCATGACTTTTAATAATAAAAATACAGGATGAAGATAGCATTTTGCTGGGCTCCTCTAACCATATTACTCAAATAATATCACATAGTTTCCCATGGGCATGGGTTCAGCTCTGTTCGAATTGTTCTCTAAATAAAGGAGAGGTTAGTCAATTCCAAAGTCACCTTCAGTTTTGCATACCCTCTTCCTTGGACATCTGCAAAATACAACCCAGACTTCATCTTTATGGTCACAATTTTTCTCTTAAGGAAGCAAAAGGTATTATTTTCTGTTTTGACTTTGGTGAAAATCTTAAAACCTTAGGGTCTTTTTCTGAGCTAGGAAGATTGCAAAGTTCTTGCCTTTAGAGTATAAAAATTTGTCCAGTGAAAACAAAACTCCTGGCTGGCTGGTGCAGATTCTAAACATTTTTTAAATCATCACTCCCCAGATTTTTTCTGCAAGGTGACATTTCCAGAGACTTACACTTGAAGAGAAGTGAGAGCTGATTTCTGCTCTACCATGCAGAGCTGCATTTCTATGTCCTTAGTATCAAAGTTCTCCTTCTTGCAATGCTGGACTCTTGTTCAAAATTTGGCAAGCCCAATATGCTGCACCTTTATTTTCTCTACAATAGTTACTTTATTCTTGACAAACAGAATAATAAAAACAATAAAACCAATTAATAAAAATAATGTGATTTTTCTAGATATTGTATTATAGAGAAATTACTATATCCAAGAGTAGTCCCTGTTATATTTATATTACTTGATCACTTGATCACTTGAATCCCGTTATTCATCAATTTGCTCGAGCGGGCGCCAGTAACATTTCCATTGGACCCTATCACGTGCTAATGTAGCCCAATGGCATCTGGTTGATTTAGAAATATGAAGAGCCTCAAACCATTCCTTCAGGGTCTTGACAAGGAAGTCTGACCATCTTGTATGTGGGCGACCACGTGATCTTTTGACATCCCGTGGGATCCAGTCGGTAATGGCTCTAGTACAGCGGTTGTCTCCAAATCGCATTACATGTCCAGCCCATCTGATTTTCAATGCCTTGGCAAACAAGACAGCGTCCCTGATTCTGGAATAGCGACAGAGGTCAGAACTCTGGATTCCTTCTCTCATTTGAGTGAGGCATGATATTCCAAGCATAGCTCTTTTGATTCCTCTCTGGGAGACCAAAATAGCATTCTCATCCTGCTTTTGTAGGGCCCAGGTCTCTGAGGCGTATGTTAATGCAGGGAGAATGGTGGAGTCAAAGAGATGTGCCCAGAGCCAAAGGTTCTTTGTCCTTTTAGCTATTTCTTTGATGCCTTTGAAGGCATTCCATGCCGCTCTCTTCCTCCTGCGCAGTTCAGGTTTTAGGTCGTTCGTCATGTTAACTTCTCACCTAGGTACATGTAACTGCTGCATTCAAAGATGTTTTTCCATTGAGAGTGAATGGGGCCTCAGGAACTAGTTCATTTTTCATAAACATAGTTTTCTTTTAGATTCAGCTGTAGACCTATCTTTCCACATTGTTTGTTGAAGTCAGCCAGCATTTGTGCCACTTGGCTAATGTTTTGTGTTATTAGAACAATGTCATCAGCGAAGCGGAGGTGGTGTAGTTGCCGACCATCTATCTTCACTCCCATTCCTTCCCATTCTAATTGTCACATGATGTTCTCGAGGGTGGCGCTGAAGAGTTTTGGTGAAATGGTATCACCCTGCCGAATCCCTCTTTTGATATCAACGATCACTTCTTTGTAGAATGGTAAGATACTGGTGGTGAATCTGTAATATAGCTCACGAAGGATCTTGATGTATTGGGTTTGAACACCCTATTTGGCTAGGGCTTCGATGACTCCTTCAGAATCATCACATTTTTTGTCTCCACAGAATCAAAGGCTTCTATAAATCAATGAATGTGAGACAGAGCAGCATCTTGTACTCCCTACAAACCTCAATGAGCTTGGTTACTGTGTGGATATGGTCGCTTGTGCTGAATCCTTTCCGGAAGCCAGCTTGCTCGCATGGTTGTCCTTCATCTAGTGTTCTGCTAATCCTGTTCAGGGTGACTTGTGTAAACATCTTGTAGATGACGGACAACAGACCCACCCTTCAGAGGAGAGTATTTCAAGCCCAGGAACGCTTGAGCCACAGACACAGATACACCCAGCAGAGCAGAAACTAGCTTTTACCCATTGTGTGCGGCGCTGCGGCGGCAGCACAATTTACCTCCAAATTACCGTGAATATTCTAACCACCCCTCTGAGAGAGCCCCACAAAGTAATGAGAGTATATCGCCCGCATAGCAGAGCCTGGCAAGCTGTCTGATGCATGTCTGATATGCCAAAACCAATAACAAAAATGTTTATTTTCCTGACCCCAATAGAGCCCTTAATACAGCAGCAGTAAGAAAAGCGAACAAGCAGTGGTTGATAAAATTTCACGGCCATCCTAGGCTGCCAAAACGAAGAAGGACTAAAATGACTGTCTGTACTTTCAATGCACGTACACTGGCATTGGAAGTATATATTGAGGATCTGATGGTGCAAGCGCAAAGACCAAGTACGACATCATTGGTTTGACTGAGACGAGGAGGTGTCAGTCACATCATGCTGTATTTGACACTGGAGAAGAATTATTCCCTTGGAACATGCGAAGAAAGAGGCATCGGTGGCATTGGCGCCCTTGTCAACACAAATGTAGCCATAAACATTGATTTATATTTATATATGAACATCTATTATAATAGGCAATAATACTATATATACATGCTAATATTATGATATATGATTTAGATTACTAATCTGGTGCTGACAAGACAGTAGCAGAAAGTACAATGCTGATGTTACAAAAGAGAAATCTAAGTGTACCATAATTGCTAAAGAACTTACTTGGGTCAAAAATCTGATAAAAGCTCAATTGGTGTGACTTTATATCAATCTCAGATATTCTTACCAGGATTTAATAGTGAAGCTTGAGCAGGTATTTTTATCTGGATCTCATGGAATTGAGAGGTCTTTTTCAAAAATTTCCAGTTTGGGGCGGAGCAATAGTACAGTGGGTAGGGCCTCTCTGCCTTGCACGCAGCTGATCTAGGTTCAATCCCCAGCATCCCATATGTTTGCCGTAGCACCAACAGGAGTAATTCCTTTTTTATTATTTTTTATTATACCACCATGTGATCACTTGATCACTTGAATCCCTTTATTCATCGATTTGCTAGAGCAGGCACCAGTAACATTTCCATTGGACCCTATCACGCGCCAATGTAGCCCAATGGTATCTGGTTGATTCAGGAATATGAAGAGCCTCAAACCGTTCCTTCAGGGTCTTGACAAGGAAGTCTGACCATCTTGTAGGTGGGCGGCCACGTGGTCTTTTGACATCCCGTGGAATCCAGTTGGCAATGGTTCTAGTCCAGCAGTCATCTCCAAATCGCATTGCATGTCCAGCCCATCTGATTTTCGGTGCCTTGGCAAACAAGACAGCGTCCCTGATTCTGGAATAGCGATGGAGTTCAGAACTCCAGATTCCTTCTCTCACTTGAGTGAGGCGCGATATTCCAAGCATAGCTCTTTCAATTCCTCTCTGGGAGACTCCGAGTAGCATTCTCATCCTGCTTTCGTAGGGCCCAGGTCTCTGAGGCGTATGTTAATGCAGGGAGAACAGTGGAGTTAAAGAGATGTTCCCAGAGCCAGAGGTTTTAGGTATACAATTAAAAAGATGTTCATGATTGGGTTTCAGTCATACATTTTTCCAGCACCCATCCCTCTACCAGTGCCCTATTTCTACCACTAATGTCCCCAAATTCCCTCCCCTCCCCAGCCTGCCTCTATAGCATGTACTATTCCTCTTCTTATCACTTCTCTCTTTCTCTCTCTCTCTCTCTCTCTCTCTCTCTCTCTCTAACTCGCTGTGGTTCACAGGAGTAAATCCTGAGTGTAGAGCCAGGAGTATGGAACAATAAACCACCACAAATAGCTAGAGGAGTTCTTAGGAAAAAGAAGATGAGAAGCATCACCTTCTACAACTTCAAACTGTACTACAAAGTGGTAGTAATTTAAACAGCATAGTATTGGGATAAAGACAGATCTGAAGACCAATGAAATAGAGTGAAATATTTTGAATATACCATCAAATATAGGATCAGTTCATTTTTTATAATGGAGCAAGAAATATAAAGTGAAGCAAGGAACGCCTCTTTATCAAGTGGTGCTGGAAAAATTGAATAACTGCATGCAAAAAAGAACTCTGACCTCTTTCTATCCCCATGCACAAGAGTCAGATCAACATGGATTAAAGATCTCAGTATCAGACCTGAATCCGTAAGGTAAACCAAATAAAACATAGGCAAAAAATCTTCCATGACACTGAAACTAAAGCATCTTCAAAGATGAAGCACCACTGACCAAGTGAGTGCAGGCAACAAAAACACAAATGGAACTACATGACACTAAGAAGCTTCTGCAAATCAAAAATAATGGTGACCAAGATATAAAGAGAGCCCATAGACTGGGACAGAATACTCAAATGGCTAAAAGATACATGAAAAAATGCTCTTCATTACTAATCATCAGGAACATGAAAATCAAATCAATAATGAGCTATCATTTTATACCACACAGACTTGCACAATCTAAAGAACGAGAACTACCAGTGGGGGCATGGATTTGGGGGAGGAAGGAACTCTCATTCATTACTGGTGGGAATGCCAACTGGTCCAGCCTTTTGGAAAACAATATGGACATTCCTCCAAAACTAGAAATTGAGTTCCCATTTAACCCAGCAATACTACTTCTGGGAGTTTACCCTGGAGGTCCAAAACAAACAGCAGAAACTCCACAAGCAATTCTATGATCATTACAGCACTATCCAAAATAATGGAACCTAGAAACAACCTGAGTGCCCAAGAACAGATAACTGGATAAAGAAACTATGGTATATCTACACAATTGAATACTATGCAGCTTTAGGGAAAATGAAGACATGATATTTGTCTATAAATGGATGAACATGGAGGATATAATGATGAGTGAAATGAGTCTGAAGGACTACAGATACAGAATGACTTCATTGGGAAGGTAGGTTCTAGCCCTTGCCTGTCATCCCCACAGAGCCTCGCAAGAAGCCAGAGGAACCCCCACACCATGCAGGCAGTCATTTTCAACATCCAGATTCCACAGCTCATCAGAGCTCCACCCAAGAGAAAAGCTGATCTCTCCCTGTTGCTTCAGTTCATCAATAAATGCACAAGATGAGACCCTACTACTGAGAGTATACCACCCACATGACAGAGCCTGGAAGCTATCCATGTCATATTTGATATGCCAAAAGCCAGTATCATTTATAGACCTCATCCTCTTTACCTGAACAATTAGTTTGAGGCTCTTCTTATTCCTGGAGCAAGATGCACTTGGGCTACACTAGCATGCAATAGGACATATGGAGATGTTAATGGTGTCTGCTCGAGCAAATCGATGAAAAACGGGAAGGCAAGTGACACAAGTGATACAAGAGCCAAGAGTAACCCCTGCTCATTGCTGATATGATGCAAAAAAAGAAACAAAAAGAAAAAACAAAAAGTTTCCAGTTGAACTGAGAGTCAAAGTATACATAAAAACAGGAAAGAGTAAAAACTATACTTACAAAAAAAATCATGCATTTTCTCTTAGAATTTTATTAGAAATACATGATGTCATTTGCACTGAAGATTTACTATGTGAGTTAACTCTTTGTATCTTTTATTAGTGATGAAAGCCTGTGAAGAACCAATAATCATTCAGATATGCCCCCCCACCCCCCCATGCAATCAGTCACTTATATTTCCTGAATCTGGACACTGCAAACAGAGCTTCACTTTAAAATGTCATTTCACTCTAGTATTTGCTTTATATCTATGATAAAATCAAAGGAACTTAGAGTCACTCAAAACCTGTCTTCATTTGCTCTATAGAGGAGAATCCTGGCTTAGACAGGGTATAGATACACAAATAGAGGGTGAGTCCCTCTCAAGCCATAAAAAATAAACTTAAATCTAGATTTGTTTGAGAATTGTTCATTATAGGCTTAATCTTTCACAAAATCCCTGATGCATTTTGCTACAACTTGGTTTTCATGACAATTCCTGTACACACTTTGTCATTCATATCATATATAAAACCATAAACTGTAATCTCAGTTATGTGGGACCTTGTCGGATTTTTTAAAATTTTCTATTATACCACCGTGAGACATACAATTACAAAGGTGTTCATAATTGGTTCTTGGTAATGCAGTATTCCAGCACCCATCCCTCCATCAGTGCCCCATTTCCACCACCAATGTACCCCACCCCCTTCCGCCCACCCCCAGACTGCCTCAATAGCAGGTACCCCCATTTCCTCTCTTTCTCTCTCTGTCTCTGTCTCTGCATCTCTCTCCCTCTTCTTTTCACACAATTGCTAGCCCTGCAGATATTTATTTATTTATTTTATTTTTTTGGGGTGGCGGGGCTTGGGATGGGGGGGGGGGTTGGCTAGCCCTGCAGATATTTAGAGTTTATCACTTAAGTCTCTTTGTGTATATTCAATGGTGGTAATTTTTCCCACACTTAGTAAAACACTGGTATCTATTTATATCCTATTAATGAATGCAGTCATTCTATATCTGTCCTTTTCCTTCATTGTCAGGATTTTTTTATTGCTATATTCTGTGGCAGGGATATCAATTGGCAGTGTATAACTCAAACAAATAGCTATTATATGGATCAATAAGAGAACCCAAATAAGATCAGGAAAGAAATGTTTTTAGTTGGTCTTATCTGCCATGAGTTTATAAATACTTGTGTAGTAGGTGTTGGAAGGTTGTGTGGAGAGGAGGGAAGGCCCGCAGAAGGCCTGAAGAAGAGTATAGTGTGTGTTGAATATACATACATGTCTGAGGGCAGACATATGCATGTAAATTTACCCAATGGCACTGTGTAACAAACTGGAACTAAATCCATTCTATAGTACATTTTGAAATAATGAGATACACAAGTACCTGTTATGAATTAAGGGATGACTGGGTTAAGGTTAGAAATTTTAAAATGGTTTGACGCATTTGGTTTGAGTTAAGGAAATTTGGTTGATTAAGTTTTTTAAGTCTCTCTCTTTCCGGGCAACTGGCATGGAGGCAGAGGGAAGGGCAGGGCCCAAAACTCCACTCCGAGTCCAGCCAGCATGGTCTCTCCCCTGCCCATGAGAGCAAACCCTTGGAGCAATGTTAGGCTCGGCAAGGGGGCTAGCTGAGCCCCCTTACTGGGGGGCAGCTCCATGGGTTGCTTCCACATGTGGCCGCCAAGCAGCGCAGCTGTGGGTCTGAAGTGGATGGGTCTGGATCATATCCTGCCACACCAGATTCTTCTAATTTGCAACCCCAGATGTGATCCAGACCCATTCACTTCATACCCACAGCTATGCTTCTGGCCAGCCCCATGTGGAAGCAACCCATGGAGCTGACTTCCCGTAAGGGGCTCGGCCATCCCCTGGCCGAGTCCAACATTGCTCCAAGGGTTTGCTCTCATGGGCGGGGAGAGTCCACACTGGCCTGACTCGGAGAGGAGTTTTTGGGCCCTGCCCTTCCTCCACCTCCCATGCCAGTTGCCCCCGGAAGTGAGAGACCCACCCACACGAGATCCACAGCTCCCTTGGCACGCAGCCACAAAGTGGCTGCACAATATTCTTAGAGAATGCTGATTTTAGGATAAGGTCCTTCCCAAGCTCTTTCACATTTATACATTGTATACAGTTCTAAACGGGTTCTAACTGATACCAGTAAGCCTAGCAAGAAACCAGAACAAACCACACATCATGCAGTCAGTCACTCTCAACATCCAGACTCCATAGTTCCTCAGAGCTCCATCCAAGAGAAAACCTGATCTTCCCCCTTTATGCTTCATCAGTAGATGTTGGAGATGAGAGTCTTCTATTGAGACTATACCACCTACACGGCAAAGCCTGGCAAGCTACCTGTGTTTTATTTACTTGTTATGCTAAAAACTAGTAACAATTATAGACCTTAGTTCCATGACCTGAAGAATGGTTTCAGGCCCCTCCTTTCCCTGGAGCAAACAGATGTCCTTGGGTTACACTTGCTTGTGACAGGACTAATGGAGATGTTACTAGTGTCCACTCATGCAAATCAATGGACAATGGGAAGACAGTGATACAGACAGTGAAGTTTTAAGTTCTTGTGTTGAAGAATAACAACAGGTTCTCTTTTGAACTCATGTAAGGGGAGATCCCCACCGACAACTGCAATCAGGGTTTGGGTGCTTGGTGAGGCAAACAAGATACTTTCCTGGCTGTTTCAGAATGCGCGATCACACTTTTAAAATTCATTGTATTGACACCTCTATACCTCGCACTCCCACCATTGAATTGGCTTTCTCTTGTTTATTCTCTCATCCTTTACTCTATATTTATTCTCCACTTTAGCTCTTTCTTCTTTCCTTATTTCCTCTCCTGGAGGAAGACAGCAAGACATGAAAGTAGCAATCTGTAAGCCAGGCAGAAGACCCTGAAAAACATGGGGACCTACCAACTGCTTTGATGTTAATCTTGGAACAATGAAAGGAAGTGTTGTGTAGGCCATCCAACATTGCTACAGCAGCTTACTGAAATACTAAACATGGGCTTAATTGAATTAAGGATTATGCTCTGTTTCACTTACTATCAGGATACTAATTAAATTAAAATATGGTAAAATTATAAGCAAAAAGAATGGTTAAGACTAAAATGACAAAAATAGCTAATGGTGGGAAGATGATGAGCAACAGGATGATCTGGCCACTGTTTATAGGACAGTATTAATCAAACCACTTTGGAATTTTTCTGGAAATATCTACTAAAAGCAGGTATTTATGACATTAATGTTTGTGCCTTAAGATCTAGCAACCCATTCCTAAATTATAAGTACATGTTTAATCAACAACACTAAAATTCATAAGGATACTATTAGTAATAGCTATAAACTAGGAACAACCAATTGTTCACCAATATAAAATGCATAAACTGGGGAATTTTCACATTCTAGAATACAATGAACAATGAGAATGAAAAACCTACAATTACATGGGGCAAAAAACTCACAAATGATATGCAGAGCAAAAGGTCATACTCTTTAGCTGTTTATCTAAGACAGAAACCCAATTAGATTTTGCAATTAGAAGTCAGGAGTGACAACTCTAGCTGGAGGCACCAGAACTTTCTTGTACTTGCTTGCATGCTTGCTTTCTTCTTTCTAAAAAACTTTGGTATTGCATCCCTGTGAGATACACCATTACAAAGCTGTTCTTGATTGGTTTGCAGTCATAAAGTGTTCCAACACCCATCCCTCCACTAGTGCAAATCTATCTATCTATCTATCTATCTATCTATCTATCTATCTATCTATCTATCTATCTATCTATCTATCTATCTATCTATCTATCTATCTATCTATCTATCTATCTATCTATCTATCTATCTATCTATCTAGATATCTATCTAGATATAGATTTAGATATAGATATATATATAAATATAGATGGATGGATGGATGGATGGATGGATGGACGGATGGACCAATGGACGGATTGATAGTGTACAAAGCTAATATCCAAGGTCAGAGAAGCAGGACCAGGAGGGCTGGTCATGGTTGAAACTACCATAAGTGTATGGAGAGCAGAGGGTTGGTAAGACAGATAAGAAATCAGTTTGACAATAATAAGTGGAAATGATCATGCTGGACAAGAACTAAGTTTTGAAAGTAGGTAAAGGGATATAAGTTCAGTTTCTTAAACTTATACTATATTATAAATTTTTTCTCACATACTTATTATTATAACATACCACTAAGTCATTATACTTATATAAGTATATTATGTTATACTTATTATACACAGGTATAAGTTGAAATAGACTTCATTGGAAAATGGAGCTGGTACATTCTACAAACTGAGCATGTTTACTCTCTTTCAGTGACCCTAATCTTACCTATCACCTTTCCTTTTCAAGGGTAAAATATCTTTAAGCATTTCTTTCTTTTTTTGGGTCACACCTGGCAATGCTCAGGGGTTACTCCCTGGCTCTGCACTCAGGAATCACTCCTGGCGGTGCTCAGGGGACCATATGGGATGCCGAGG
Source organism: Cryptotis parvus (assembly GCA_021461705.1). Taxonomy (NCBI): domain Eukaryota; kingdom Metazoa; phylum Chordata; class Mammalia; order Eulipotyphla; family Soricidae; genus Cryptotis; species Cryptotis parvus. Next base: position 62,670 of record JAJIBD010001066.1, on the reverse strand, counting down.
ATCGAACCCGGGTCTGCAGCGTGCAAGGCAAATGCCCTACCGGCTGGACTATAACTCCCTGCCCCAGCATTTCTTGTTGAAGCAAAAAATAAAAGTTATATAAGTAATAATAGGAACATAAAATATAAAAATGTTCATAAAGAGAATATTTTATGTCAATACTTTTTCATGACATGGGGTATGTTCTCCAGGGACTTATAAAAGTTTGGAGACCCTCTTTCTTTTTTTATTATACCATTATGAAATATACAATAACAAAGATGTTCATGTTTGGGTTTCAGTCATATAATGTTCCAGCACCCATCATTCCACTAGTGCCCATTTCCCACCACCAATGTCCCCTGATTCCCTCCCCTTCTCTCAGTCTGCCTCTTGGCACTTGGCCTCTTCTCTCTCTCTCTCCCCTTTCTCTATGTGTCTCTGTTTCTCTCTATTTCTCTCTGTCTGTCTGTCTCTTTCTTCTCTTACACATTGTGATTTGCAATACATATCATGTATATCTCTTTGCCTACATTCAAGACTCAGTTATAGTTATAGGCTGGTATTATCATTTCCAACAATTATTAGTACACTGTTCCTTTCTCTGTATTACCTAACCTCTGACTCCCACACATTTTCAGTAGATTCTACCCACTGCCAAGACCTCCTGATACATGTTTTGCCTGGCCTTGGATATTGGTATCATGCTATTTTTTTATATCCCGCAAATAAATGCAGTCAGTAGAGAAACGTCCCTTTCCCTCTGGATAATTTCCACTCAGCATGATCCTCTCCATGTCCATCCATTTATAGGCAAATTTTATAACTTCAGTTTTCCTAACAGCTGTATAGTATTCCATTGTGTAGATGTACCAAAGTTTCTTTATCCAGTCATCTGTTCTTGGGCACTCTGGTTGTTTCCAGATTCTGGCTATTGTGAATAGTGCTGCTGTGAAAATAAAAGTACAGATGGTGTTTCTTTTTGGCCTCCCAGGGTATATTTCTAGGAGTGGTATGGCTGGGTTAAATGAGAGTTCAATTTCTACGTTTTGGAGGAATGTCCATGTTATTTTCCAAAAAGGCCGTACCAGTCGACATTCCCACCAACAGTGGATGAGAGTCTCTTTCTCCCTGCATCCATGCCAGTACTTGTTGTTCTTGCTCTTTTGGTAAGTGCCAGTCTCTGTGGTGTGAGATGATATCTCATTGCTGTTTTGATTTGCATATCCCTGATGATTAGTGATGATGAGCATTTTTTCATATTCCTTTTGGCCATTCGAATTTCTTCTTTGTGAAGTTTCTGTTAATTTCTTCTCACCATTTTTTCATGGGTTTGGCTGCTTTCTTTCTTTAAAGTTTTACCAGTGCCTGATATATCCTAGATATTAACCCCTTATGGGATGGGTATTGGGTGAATATTCTCGCCCCACTCTCTGGACTGTCTTCCGTATCTTGGAGACCCTTTTTCTTAATGCTCTCTGATTTCCTCCTCTTAATCTTATTGATTAACCACTATATTTGGTATGTGAGACTGTGAGTGATATCTGTCTTTTTTTCTTCTTGATTTATTGATCTGTTTCAAGTTGCATTCCAAGCCTTTACTGATAACTATTTCAGCTCCTTAATTATCTATCATTCCCCAATCAATCCATTAGTTCTCTAGTGAACACTTTGTTCATGAATATTTCCCCCCCTTATTGGACCTCTGAAGGCTGGAAGTGAACATAGCTCTTGCCAGCAATTAGCCTCCTGAGGTTTCTAGAACTTTAAAAGCAATTAACTCCACAAGTGGAGAGTACTCAAACTTTGTATCTCTTATCCTTAGGAGGTTTCCAACTTCACATCAACAAATCCCAGGAGGTTCTAAATCACCTTGGTTATTGGGATTTGTTCATATTCCTCTACGTGAACAAGAAGTGGTTGGAATTTTAGAATATTTTTATTTTAATGAGTCAGCCAATAATGTTACTTTTGAGTGTATTTTGTATGTTTACTTTTAAAGAAAGCAATTCAGTGTGACTATTTTAGTGTCGGTTGAATCTGTGTTCATCAAGTACATGTTAAATAAAATAATGAAAGTAGCAATAACATATACACATCATGTATTGTAATTCAGAAACCACTTGGCAAATTTTAGATGTAAATGGGACAAAATTACTGATATTACAGTGGGTGTGTACTAGCAACAAACTATTTAATATAAACGACTCATCCATTTATCCATCCACATTCACTCATTGATACCCCAAATAACTACAGTCTCTGCCATGTGCTAAGTGCTGGAATAGGCATGGTGACTCAGTATTGAACTGAATGAACCCGAGTCTTTGAAATCAGGAATTCATGATCTTTTAGAAGCAGGCATGCCTTCTTACAGCTCATAGTGAAGTGATTTTCAGCAAAGGTATGAACAGCTTAGAGGAAGCAAGAAAATCTGCAAGTGGTTTTGATTTATTTGGAGTTGAAATAATATCTAAAGGTGAGAAGAGTTGGACTCCAGCACTTGGCTGTTGGACTTGGACAGATGCCCCCTGGGCAAAGTCTATAAATGAAACACAAACAGATGCACACAAAGATACATTATATGGAGCTGAAAATAAAACATATATAGGTGCATTATAGGGGTTAAAGATAAATGACAGGCAATGTCATTTATCCTAAGAAATGTAATTTGATTTCGCTGAAGGGAAATGTAGGGAAGCAAGGTTTAGGATTAAGTTGCCAGGGAGGAGTACCCAGATTTCATGTTTAGAATTTCACACGTGCCTTAATGAAAACTTGAACATGTATCAATATGGAATATGAAACAAATGTGTTGCAGGATTTAGATGAAAACATAGGTAGGATGTACTCAGAATTTTCTAGGTCATATCCTGTATAGATTCAAAAGACTGGGATCAGAGAGTGAGGAATGGGATATATAAATTCATCACATCAGAGTGCAATAAGCTTAATTTTGACTCCCCTAAAATTATTCCAAAGCCTAAAACCCAGAATGTCTATGATGGTCCCCTGAATTTGTACTTGTTATCTTTTCCCTCTTCCTGTCAGGACTATAACCATGATTTTTAGGGGACACAAGCTCCTAAACGTAAGATTATTTCCCCAAGACTCTCACCACATGACTAATTTTATTCATAGGATTATTTCTTCCAGATTCTTGCCACATCACTTGAATTTTCAAAAAGATGTTCAAAAGAGTAGACTTTTCTATACCCTCATCTTCCTGCTCACTCACTCTGGTGAAATCATCATGATTAGAGCCCCAGATCATTAAACACCAATCACACATGACAGACCAGTGGTAACACAAGAGCCCAAGTCCTGACTGCTGGCCAGGGATGTGGATGCAGATCCTACAGTAGCCTCTACTGGGCATGTTTAATTTAGAAAGTGTGCTCCTCTCACATTGTTGCACTGTCTTCTTGGCTTTCTCTAAAGTCACATGTCTGATATACCCATTTCTAGGAAGGAGCTTTTTCTGAATTGAAAGGGAGAGCAGAAAGAAAGTGTGTGAAGAGCATAACTATGTGAAAGAATATAGAATTGAATTGCTTGAAGTCTGTACAGAAGATGGAAAGAAAACTGATTGCAGAAGAAAATTGTCTGGGACCCTCCAAGAAATGAATAAAAAAAAGAAGAAAAAGAGAAGAAATTAAACAGCTTTTTTCTGGAATATTTGTGTTTACATAATCATTCAGTGATAAGATTTTCTGGTCAATGAATAAACTTTTGGCCTTTCCAAAGTGGAGGGCATAAGTAAGAATATTCATAAGAGAAGGAGTATGGAGTATGTTCTGCTATCTACTACTTGACACATATAGAGAAGTGTTTTTATTTCTTTTCTAAAATATTTTATTATACCACCGTGAGATATACAATGACAAAGATGTTCATAGGATGTTCATATTTGGTTTCAGTCATACGGTGTTCCAGCACCCACCCCTCCACCAATGCCCATTTCCACCACCAATGTCCCCGATTCCCTCCCCTTTCCCTAGCCTGCCTCTGGGCAGGTTCTTTATCTCCTTCTCTTTCTCTCTGTCTTTCTCTCTTCCTTACCTTACACAATGTGGATTACATATACACATTTGAGGTTGTCATGTATTTATTGCTAAGTTCTAGGTTCGGATAGCCATTCAACAATTATAGCACACTGTTCCATTCTCTGTCTTACCTACCCTCTGACTCCCAAACGTTTGTGATAATTTCCACCTTTGACAAGACCTCTTGATCCATGTTTCGCCTGACCTTGAATATTGTTATCATAATATGTACATATATATTTATGTCATGCAAATAAATGCAGTCATTCTATATCTGTCTTTTTCCTTCTGGTTAATTTCTTTTTTTTTTTATTTTTTTATTATACCACCGTGAAACACACAATTACAAAGGTGTTCATAATTGGTTCTTGGTAATACAGTATTCCAGCACCCATCCCTCCACCAGTGCCCCATTTCCACCACCAATGTACCCCCTCCCCCGTCCCCCACCGGCCTTAATAGCAGGTACCCCAGTTTCCTCTCTTTCTCTCTCTCTCTCTCTCCTGTCTCTGCATCTCTCTCCCTCTTATTTTTACACATTATGGCTAGCCCTGCAGATATTTAGAGTTTATCACTTAAGTCTCTTTGTGTATATTCAGTGGTGAGTTTTTAATCTGCCATTACCATTTCCCCATATTTATTAAAACACTGGTATCTATATCCTATTAATGAATGCAGTCATTCTATATCTGTCCTTTTCCTTCTGACTAATTTCACTCAGCATGATAGACTCCATGTCCATCCATTTGCAGGTAAATTTCATAATTTCATCTTTTCTGACAGCCGCATAGTATTCCATAGAGTAAATGAACCACAGTTTCTTTAGCCAGTCCTCTGTTCTCGGGCATTTAGGTTGTTTCCAGATTCTAGCTATAGTGAATAGCGCAGAGATGAATAAAAGAAGTACAGATAGTGTTTCTGCTATGTGTTTTTCGGTCTCTAGGGTATATTCCCAGGAGTGCTATTGCTGGATCAAATGGGAGCTCAATATCTAGCTTTCGGAGGAATGCCCATATAGAGAAGTGTTTTATTCATTGCCACAAAGAGCAATATAGAATAGAAAACAGTAATCCAGTCATTGCACATGAATCCCTGACTTGGTAAATTATAAACTGCTATTTGGCTGAGAGTTCTTTCTTCACCACCACCCTAAATAATCAATTTTCTTTAATCGGGATTTTCTCCTTCTTTCTCCAATTCTCCCAAATATTGTCACAGGAAATAAAAACATAAACAACTCACTGTGCATGAAAGAGTTTACTCAAATGAGTCCTATGGTAGATGCCAGCACAGCCTAAAGAAATGGATCCTGTCTTTACCCTCCCATAGTTCTTTTCCTGGTGAAAAGAAAATGGGCAATTCATGGTTCCTATGGACTAGCTACATCTAAGTCCAGGCTTAAAGGGAACATTGGAAGTGAAAGTGATGAAGTCACCTTGAATTTTATCTTGAGGATTTGCAACTTAGGAAATTACAGTGTTGAAGTTCTAGAAATACGTTTTAAGGTGTATTCCATTCTAGAGATACTCACATCCCTGCTAAAAGGAGTATCTATCTCTTCCCCCTTATATTTCCAAAAATAAAACTATTTTAATTCAAATATATTAATTAAATAAAATATACATTTGGGAATATAAAACCTTGACTTTTCAAGGTCTTTCATCCCAAGGACGTAATTCCAAAGACATGGCTACAATGCCTCCTTTTCAAAACTTAGTGTTTCTGTATTTGTAAATTTGGAACTATAAGCCCAAGTGTATATCTCTTTTCACTATATATGTTTTGTTCCCCTAAATAAGATCATAAGATGAGAATTTGAATTAGATATAATTTATGAGCATGCCCAAAAGAGAAATTGGTAAGCAGATAAGGGAAATCGGTCTATAATTTTGGGACTATTCATGAGGATGATGGATTCAGTTGTTTTAGCTTAAGACAAAAGAGTGGACTTTGATCTTCCCAAAATCTTTAGTCATGGACAGAAGTTTCTTTAATGCTTAGACTCTTCCTGTCCCTTGAACTTGAAGAAGCAAAACATGTCTGGCAAACCAAGTATTTTTCTCTACAGTGGCAAGAACCAGATGAGAAAATAATTCTTGGTTCCATATGGGGGTCTATACAGACAGAACATTGACAATGTGAACCAGTCTACTAAATATGAATAGAAGTGTCAACATTTATTCATATCTGCATTCTTTCTTTCTTTCTTTCTTTCTTTCTTTCTTTCTTTCTTTCTTTCTTTTCTTTCTTTCTTTCTTTCTTTCTTTTCTTTTCTTTCTTTCTTTCTTTCTTTCTTTCTTTCTTTCATCTTTTTTTCCTGAAATGTGAATTGTACAAAAGAAAGAATCATATTGTGTTTATCACTGGGCTTGTTTTCTTGAATCCACTGAAGTTATCCCATGAAATCTAAGATACAAGGTGGATATCACTGAGGACCCAGCAGCTAGAAACTCTTCTCACCTCAGTTGCTGAATAACTCAGCAGTATCAGTAAATTATAACATGATTGTGCTGGGGTCTTTCAGCCAAGAGAGAAAAGAAAAACATTAATGAATCAACAACTTTAATAGATTTCTAGGCACCCACCCAACTCCCTCAATTAGTGAGAAAAGCAGACCCTGTAAGTGAGAATCCTGTTCCCAGAACCCAGTGCTCTGCCCACAGGGATAAAGAGCTGGCAAAAATAGGTATCCAAGGTTGGTAAAGTTAGGAATTCAGATGAAATGGCAGAGTTGATACCCTAGACACCTGATTTGACCACCAGTAATTCAAGAAGCTTGCAGACTGCTTACACTTGCCAATTGTCCCTCAAGGACCTTGGCTATAAGCAGAAGATAGCTAATAATGAGGAGTGAATAGCAGAGAGAAGGAGAGAGCAAAAGAATATACAGCAGGGTAAAGACTAGAGAAGTGAGCAAATTTTTACTGGAATTATTAGGAAAACTTGTCACTACAAAGTTGTATAGACTTACTCACAAATGCTTACTCTTTGTCTCCCAAATATTTACTCTCTTTGCCTTATATCATCATCTTCATAGCAATGAAACAAGATGCATGTACCCACATACATATTTACATATTTTGTGATTGCACTTAAGTCATTGAGTCCCTATCTTGTCTCCTACATATCCAGTGATAACTATATCATCTGCTATCCTCAAAATAATTGATAATGCAAATAAGAGCACTACTGGATACTGAGGACAGCTATCTGTCTATGTACCACTTAATATCATCTGATTTCTATATTAATCTTTAAGTTAGATATTTCTATTCCCAAATGGAAAACAGCCAATCACTGATGAAAACAGTGATGCTTATAAATATTTTTTAAATATGACTGAGAGTATACCGCCTGCACGGCAGAGCCTACTAAGAGTATACCACCCGCACAGCAGAGCCTACTCAGAGTATACTGCTCACACAGCAGAGCCTGGCAAGCTGTCCGATGCATATTCAGTATGCCAAAACCAGTAACAAAAAATCTTCATCTCCCTGACCCTGAAAGAGCCTTTAATACGGCAGCACTAAGAAGGATGAACAAGGAGGGCCTGATAAAATTTCAGAGCCATACTAAGCTGCCAAAACGAAGGACTAAAATGATGATAGTCTATACTTTCAATGCACGTACACTGGTAACGGAAGCATATATCGAGGACCTGATGGTGGAAGCGCAAAAGATCAAGTATGACATCATTGGTCTGACTGAGAGGAGGAGGAGGCGCCAATCACATCACGCCATTTTTGACACCGGAGAAGAACTCTTTCTTGGAACATGCGATGAAAGAGGCGTTGGTGATGTCGGTGTCCTTGTCAACACGAACATGGCCATGAACATTGATTCATTTGAATGCCTAACAAACTGGATAGGACAATTACATTTGAAGAGATGTGGCCCACTGCCTGCAGTTTCTATCTTCATTGTCTACACACCAATAACCACATACAAGGAAGAAGAAATTTGGTTTTTTTTTTGCTTTTTTTGGGCCACACCCAGAAATGCTCAGGGGTTCCTCCTGGCTCTGCACTCAGGAATTACTCCTGGCGGTGCTCGGAGGACCATATGGGATGCCGGGATCAAACCCAGGCCAGCAAGGGCCAGCTGTGTGCAAGGCAATTGCCCTATCCACTGGGCTATCACTCCGCCCCCAAGGAAGAAGAAATTGAGAAATTCTACATGGAACTGGAGGAGTTCTAAAAAAGAAGATCACACCTTCTACAAGATCATAGTCAGTGATTTTAATGCCAAGATAGGACCGAGAAGATCGGCTGAAGAACTCCACATCAGAACCCATGGCCTAGAATGGAACGAACAGGGTGAGAGACAATCTGAGTTTATCATGTCCACCAAGACCATTCATGGGAGCTCACAGTTCCAGAAGGCTGAATCGAAATGTTGGACATGAGAATCCCCTGGTGGACAGTTCCACAATGAAATTGACCACATCATCTTCAATCGACAGCTTTGCCTGACCGATGTTGCTGTCGTCCCCAAATTCCAAACAGGATCGGACCACCGTCTCCTTCATGCAAAATTCTACTTCATGCAACGGGGAGAAAAGGCTGCACAGTTTAAGAAGTCCCAGAAGAACCACCAACTGGGAACTCTTTGGCACCATTGCGGCAACATGGGAAGATACCATCATTGATGACATCATGAAGAATACAACCGACTGGTTCAGCACCTCCATGATTGTGTGAAGAATGCCAAGAGAGAAAAAGCCACAAATGGACACCTGTCTTCAAACACTCTCGAGGGCCGGGCAATGGTCCAGAGGGTAGGACCTTGCACGCGGCCTGCACATGCCAGCATGGGTTCGATGCCCGGCATCTCTAGGGTCCCCTGAGCACCACCAAGATAGATTCCTGAGTGCAGAGCCAGGAGAAACCCCCTGAGCATTGCCGGATGTGACCCAAAAAAGAAAAATAAAAAACCTCTCGAGCCCAATTGCCAATATGGCAAGGCACGAGCCTCAGGTGACCAATTTCTCACATCCAAGCTTGGAAAGCAGTGCAGAGAAGTGATAAAGGAAGAACTCAAAGAGAAGAGATGCAGCAGAAGCAGGGAAAAGCATTCACAATGCCCACCAGTCCTTTGCCAACTATAAGACCAAGATGACTGCCCTCCAATGGATCTATCACATCTTCCAGAAAGGCAATGGAGATTATCCATGACTTCTACTCAGATCTCTTTGATAGCCATGTCCACCTGCCCACATACCAAATTTCACAGGATGGATATGTCGTTCCCAACATTCTCCCTTCTGAAATCTGACATGCCATTACATTGGTAAAGAAGGGAACAGCACCAGGCCCAGCCAAAGTCAGATCCGAACACCTGAAGAATCTGCCTTCAGTACTCATCAAAACACTAGCTCAGCTCTTCACATGCTACCTGTCAGAATGCAAGGTGCCCTCCCAATGGAAAACCAGCAGGACAGTTCTACTGTTCAAGAAGGGAGACATCCACGACATTGGCAACTATCACCCTATCTGCCTGTTGTCTCTCATCTACAAGCTGTTCACTGCGAGTCATTCTGAACAGGATTGGCAGAACATTAGATGAAGGGCAACCATGCGAGAGAGCTGGCTTCCAAAAAGGATTCAGCACAATCTACCATATCCACTGGTACTCAAGCTCATTGAAGTTTTTAGGGAGTTCAGGATGCCACTCTGTCTCACATTTATTGATTTGCAGAAAGCCTTTGATTCTGTGGAGACTGAAGCAGTCATCAAAGTCCTAGCCAAACAGGGCATTCAAACCCAATACATCAAGATCCTTCGTGAGCTGTATTACGGATTCACCACCAGGATCTCACCATTCTACAAAGAAGTGATCATCATGTCAAAAGAGGGGTTTGGCAGAGTGATAGCATTTCACCAAAACTCTTCAGCGCCACCCTCGAGAACATCATGCAACAATTAGAATGGGAAGGACCTGATGACATCAGTTCCAATAACACCAAACATTAGCCAAGTGGCACAAATGTTGGCTGTCTTTGACAGAGAATGTGAAAAGATAGCTCTACAACCTAATCTCAACAAAACTATGTTAATGAGAAATGAACTACTTCCAGAGGCCCCATTCACTCTCAATGGAACAAACATCTCTGAATGCAGCAGTTATGTGTACCTAGGTAGAGAAGTCAACATGATGAACGATCTAAAACATGAGCTGTGCAGGAGGAAGAGAGCAGCGTGGAATTTCTTCAAAAGCATTGAAGAAATAGCTAAAAAAGACAAAGAACCTCTGGCTTCAGGCACATCTCTTCAACTCCACTATTCTCCTTTGCACTAACATAAGCCTTAGAGACCTGGGCCCTACGAAAGCAGGATGAGAATGCTATTCGGGTCTCCCAAAGAGGAATCGAAAGAGCTATGCTTGGAATATCATGCCTCACTCAAGTGAAAAAGGAATCCACAGCTCAGACCTCTGTCGCTGTTCCAGAGTCAGGGACGCTGTCTCGTTTGCTAAGGCATGGAGAATCAGAAGGACTGGACATGTGATGCAATTTGGAGACGACTGCTTGACTAGAGCCATTACCGACTGGATCCCATGGGACGTCAAAAGATCACGTGGCCGCCCACCTACAAGATGGTCAGACTTCTTGACTTCTTTGTCAAGACCCTGAAAGAACGGTTTGAGTCTCTTCGCATTCCTGAAGCAACCAGATGCCATTGGGCTACACTGGCACATGATAGAATCAAATGGAAATGTTACTGGCTCCCGCTTGAGCAAATCGATGAATAACGGGATGTCAAGTGGTCAAGTGATCAAATATGACTGAAGATTGCTTAGTATTTAAGCGGAAGCCTCAGTTTCCCCTTGCCAGTGAGAGAGAAAAACCATAGTTTCTTCTCTCCAGGTATTTCATCTCTTTCCCATCAACCTGACATACTTTCCATCCCCACAGTCTATGTCAGTGTGACCAGGGCTTAGCATGAAAATAAAACTCTGCACTGGAGTCTAGACTGATGAGGAAACTAAGATGATGGGTAATCCTGGATTCTAGGCTGATGAGAATCTTAGATAATTGGCAGTTAGACCAATAACTTTGTTTCCTTTTGCCAGTAAAGAAGGAAATCAATTTACTCTTGCCACCTTTCCACCACTGATCTGACATATTTCATTTCCAAAGTCCTGCCCCAGTGATCCTAGAGATTTCCAGAGCCTGAACCTGGAGCCTGGACAATAGGGAGGCTAAGATAAGGGAAATTTGCCTGGAGAGATTTAGACCACTTAGACATCCCCTGAAATTTTCTGCAATAATGAAGGCAAGAAGCCTTTAAAAAGGGCACACACAACACTCCCTTTAACTTTCCAACTGAGTTTGAGTATCTTTGTTACTAAACATTTTTATTCTTGAAAATATCAAAGAATCTGGAAATTGTGAGGAACACAAAAAACTACCACCACTTCTGCATCATCTGTACCACTATATAACTTCTTGGGTTTTTATCATTGATATCATAAAGTAGCTTTTAAAAATGTCCCTTGCCCGTAAGATAAAATTTAACCTTATTGTGTTAGGTCCCAATCCCTGTAATCAAAATCTAAGTAAGAAGGAGAAAGAGAAGTATAAGATGATGATCTCACTAAGGTGGTACATAAAGAAACAAATCAAGAAAATAGACAAGGTGCAATGAAAACAAATCCTTAGACTCTGAAAATATAAATGTGTTAACCAAGTTTTGGGGAGGGATAATTATGAGGTGGAGCAGTAAAGGATGAAGGAGAAAGAACGTAGGGGCAGTGAAAGGGTGATGAAGGTTCTGTGAAAACTGTATTGTAAGTCTTAAAATAAATATTAAGACATTATAAATCATATTATCTCAATGGTAACAATTTTGTAAAAGAAAAAGTCTATTTTCCTTTCAACATTTTCAATTCTGTATTTTACTGGTTGCCCATTGCTAGAAATTCATTATTTCCTCATGAACTCTTCTTCCCACTGATATTTTGTACTGTTTGGGTTCATTTTTGAATGGGGGATGGGTAGGAATTGATGCTGTATTTCAATTAGATTTCAGTGGAGCAATAATTCTGAAACTATAAACTACCTGAGATGCTTCCTAATATGTGGATTCTGAAGTCGCTATCCTAAATGATGAAGATCCATAATATTCTAAGTGAGTTTGCAAATCTGCATTGTTAACAAATTCTCCAGCTAGCTATTACACTGGGCATAAAGCAGGATCCAAGTGCAGCTGACAGTTCCAAAAGAACACATTTTCTCTTACACACAGTTTCTGGCACAGAGACTGACATATAGAAGACCTAAACATTTGTGAAACCATTGCATTAAGAGGTAATGGCTCATTAAGTACAAATGAACTTAAGCACAATTGTTGGATGAATAGACAGATGGGTCATGAGTGGATTAGTGGGTGTAACTGCCCAATACTTAGATCTATTCATTAAAGAGAATGTCACTGACCCTCCATACCCAAGCTGCAATAGCCACATTTTTCTTGTGCTCCCAACATCTCCTTGATTGAATAATGGGGACAATTTGCCTTATAAAATGGTTTGTGACCTCCTTGGAAAACAAAGAACATGACCCTTGTACTTCTGTTTATCCCAACATATAAAAAAGATCCTGAGTCAAAGTTATCACTAAACAACTTTTCCATTAATTGAATTGTTGATTAATAAACTACAATTTAACAGATGAACATATAAACATGCCAAGATAGATGTGGGTGAATAAGGAAAAACATGAGGTAGTTAGATGGGATAAAGAATCCTGAGTTTTCTTCATTTGGCAATAGGAAAGGCACCTCTCCTCCTGCCCAGTTCCCAGGATTGGAAATAGAGGGAGCCTCCATATGGGGAAGTTGGGACAGGATGTTTCTGGGAATAACAGATTTTAAAGGATGATGTCCCTAATGCATTGGCAGTGGGGTGCTCTTGGCAACATCCAGCTCTACCCATCAGCTCCCGCTTAGAGCTATAATTCAAAGAAGTGGAAATCAGAGGCTTCAGAAGGGCATTTCACAAGAAAAAAAAGAATGTGTGAACTTAGGAAACATACTGATTTAAATGAGAGTCCCAACCACTCCTCTTAGAAGCGCTGAGATTTGGGACCTCTACTTTCTCATGAGCAAAAGATGAACATAGAAAATGCTTATGTCTCATATCTTTCATTTTGATCATCAGAGCCCCAGTAGTTTTCTGTATTCTGATAAAATTATGAAAAGTATACCCTTGAGCTCCAAAGCAGCCCCATAGATTAGAGAGGACATTATATGATCATAATACCTTACACACTTCTCTGCATCCCACCTTCAGGTTTTTAAGTGAGTCTTCATCTTCTTCTAATGTAGCATCTTTGTTTAGGAAGGACAGAGAACAATGGTTCAGAGGTGGACTGTTATAATTTGTGGCCAAGTCACCAGTTTTCTCAAGTGCAAAGTAAAGCCAATTATGGTTTTCTGTCACAGTTACTAGGAGGATACATAAAAGAACAAGACCACAGGGTCACACAACATATATTCTTAATTCTTTCAAAACTCTTCATCTCTCTCTATCACCTCCACCCACTATCCACATGTAATCTATATGCTCCCTCACTCTCCATCCTTTCTCACTTCTGGGCTTAATTTAATTTCTCTCTTTTCTCAGAGGAAGAAGATGGAGCCCAAAAAGCTACGTGGAGACCCCAAACTTAACAGTGTCACATCAGAAAAATACTGAACATGGAAGTCCCTAGGCCATTGCTAAGAGAACATCCTAGAGCTTTATTAAAATATCTGTGGACTCACAGACAACAGCTGTGTTCACAAGTTCTTACTACTCAAGTTCTTACTACTCAAAGGGAAGAGAATTAACTCTGATTCGGACAATTACCAAATAGACTTCTGGCTTTTCTCCTAGACTCAGGCATTATTCCTTCATAACATGATAGCTACAGTTATATCCAACTCCCCTCCCCAAAAAAAAGAGCAGAAAAAAATAGATGGGGAAATTTGGGCCTTAGTATTATTGACAGTTTTAGTTCTAGTTATGCTTGAAGTCAGTTCTTATACTTTACTTTTATGTAAAGTAATAAATTTCCTGTGTGCTTAAGCTCATTTGAGTTGATTTCCTATTAATTTTGACAAAAATAATTCTGACAATGTTATCTATTTGGGAAAGGGTCAGAGCGAAGCTAATTAGAGAATAGGTACAAATCAGCTTTGCTGGAGCAGTTCTGAATACTTAGTACAAAATGGTTTGGCCTGAAGACAGTTTTGTCCCTAGTCTTATTTATACAATGGGTGGGCAAGGATTAAATATATTTTGAAGACCAAGTACAATAGACACCAGAATGTGACACACCATATATAAGGCCCTACTCGGGTCAGGAGACATCCATAACATTTCTATACATTTCTATAATAAAAATAAAAAGTAATTCTTACTCAAAAGAGAAATTTTAAATCATTATGCTATTGAATAAGCTGCAACACTTAGCATTCATTTTCTAATTTTCAATTCAGGCAGAAAAAGAAAATAGAATTGTCTGAAAGTGATGTTTCTTTCTGGAGTTTACCCAGAGGGAAAATAGAGACAAATAAATAAACAAACACAAAGGGCTTGTTGTTCAGGGAACCCAACAGAGCTATACTCTGGGATTTTACAGAGACTCCCTTCTTACACACCTCCCTCCTCAATCGGCAACATGAGCCCCAGAGGACGCAAGCCTTGCAGAAAGAGATCAGTGGGGACTTAGTATTCAAGTTTTCAGTCAGATAAGACAGAATTTTCTTCAAACCTGGCTCTGTCATATCTTCTTTGTGACTTCTTTGTCACATCAGCGAATGTAATCATTTATGTAGTATTTTTATACTACATATATGCAATGCCAATAGTGAGCATTTTATAAGTATTAGTCATGACCAGTGTAAATACAGAAAAATACATTGTCATGAAAATGAAAAAGAAATAAGGGATTAACATTTTAGACAATATGTTCATCAATGCTGAAAATCAATTTTAAGTACCAAAAACACTTTTTGTAATGAAAATTAGAAATAAATAAGGGTTCATATTTTTTTTTGGACAATATGATCATAAATGCTGAAAATTAACAAAGAACACAAGAAAATACAGGGCTGAAATAGTTAGGGTTCTTCCTCTTCTCACAGAAAACCTGGGTTCAATCCTGGACACCCCACACATTCCCCAGTATCCTGTCAGGACTGAACCACAAGCGCAGAACTAGGAGTAAGCCCTGAACATAGCTGAATGTAACCTAGAAAACAAAAACTAGAAAAAAGAAAATAGGAAAATAACTGACTCAGGTTTTAGCTTAGTAGTGAGACACATGCTTACTTGTGTGAGACTGTAAATTCCATCTTAGACACATGTACCATCGACTTCCCACACTCCTCCTACCCCCCCACACACACACTCAGAAAAAAGAAGCCTATGCATTCATAAACTAACTAGATAAAACACTGCTGACATCTAAACAGTGGTTATGTTCTATCATCAATATTATGGATTATTTTTGTTTTGTTTTCTTTTTGGCATAATCTTTTACTTGTTTATTTATTTTTGTTTGGGGCCACACCTGGCAGTGCTCAACTCTCATTTCTGAGTCTGCTCTCAGAGATCACTCCTGGAAGTGCTCAGGGCTGCCACAGATCCATCCTGGGTCAGCCATGTGCAAGGCAAGTGCCTTATCTACTGTACTATCTCTCTAGTCCCCTATGTTATTTTTATGTCTTTCTTTACATTGAATAATTTGAAATTTTTAGTGATAGTTCTGTTAGTTTTAAAAAGAATTAAAACAGAATTTTTATTTTATGAATAAAATTTTACCAATTTGCTAGTAATTTATAATACTATAAACTACATTTCTATAATATAATGTTATAAAACTATACAATAATGCAGCTGTGTATCCCTTTAAGCATGCATATTTTATTGTACCATGTCCAAACAGCTAGTGACACTACACCATCAAAATGAGTCCCTTTATTGCTTCCTCTTACCTGGATCCCACTCGCTCTAGCAATCACTATGCATTTTACAAAACCTGAGAATTATTTTGCTGCATTTTTCATTTGCTGGCTTTGGTTATTTATATTCCATATACAAGTGAAAACTTCTGATAATTGTCTCCACTTCTCAACTTAAACACAGCATAATCACCTCAGATTCTATCTATGTTGTTATAAAAGGCTCAATTGCATCTTTTAAATAGCAGAATGGTTGAACACTATTAAAAATAGAATTGCTATTTCCTTTCCTTCCTTATATAGAAATGTTAGATTTTCCTAGGACCTGCCTTTTCTTTGTAACCCAGATGGAATCCCATAAATTTTGGTAAGAAACAATTACCTGATTGACAGCAAATTTCATGAAATCACTTGTATCACTTGTCTTCCCATTGTTCACAGATTTGCTTGAGTGGGCACCAGTAACATTTGTTACTGTCCATTATTGTTACTGTTTTTGGCATATGGAATACACCACAAGTAACTTGCCAGGCTCTGCCATAGTTCTGGGTTCATCCCATGGGGCCCAGTCCCAGCACCACCAGGAGTAATTCTTGAGTGTAGAGCCAGGAGTAACCCCTGAGCGTCGCCAGGTGTGACCCAAAAAAAAAAAAATTCCACACCCTATCCCAAGCACATAGCAGAGAATAGGCCCTGAGAACTACTGGGTGTGGCCTCAAAAATAAGAAAATAATAAAATGCTTCAAATAAAGTCAAGAATCCAGGGGCCAGAAAGATAGTACAGTGGGTAGGGCATTTGACTTGCATACTCTAGTGTCCAGGGGACCATATGGTTTTGGGGTCCAAATCCAGAAGCCCTACATGCAAAGTATGTATCCCAGTACCCTTGAGCCAGGGTAGACAAACCTGGGAATAAAAAAGGCTTTATTAACACAGAGAAAAGGTAGAGTATGGCTTCCCAATAGCTTGCCAATGGATACCGGTGCACCCCTGGTGGAGGGACGCCCCAAGTTTCATGAAAGCCAGGACTAAATCATACTTATTTCATCTGTGTATCTAGACTCCAAAATAGTATTTAGCCCTGAGTTCTTAATAAATATTTACTGCATGGATGGACAAACAGATGGGTGGGCTGATGGATGAATGGACAGACAGACAGACAGACAGGCAGGCAGGCAGGCAGACAGACAGACAGACAGACAGATGATAGGTAAGTAGATAGATAGATGATAGATGATAGATAGATAGATAGATAGATAGATAGATAGATAGATAGAAGATAGATAGATAGATAGATAGATAGATAGATACAAAACAACATACATAACATACATACATACATACATACATACATAGACAGATAGACAGATAGATGAATGGACAGATGGATGGGATGATGAAGAGATGGATTGAGATAATCCGTGTGTTCTACTTAGCACCTGAATTTTATCTCCATATCTCAGTGCTTAGGAAAATGCCTGCTCCTTACTTGATTTCTATTAGTTATTTTTTTCTATATTGGTGAATAAATTTAAAGCTCACTTTCTTCATCTGTAATATAGGCATGTTCTTTACTTCCATGCAGACAAGACATCTGGTGCTTCTGAACTTTCAGCTCAGTGAGACATAAAGAATTGTCTACCTATTGGCAGAAATTTGGGGACAATGAGAAGACCATGTTTCAAATTAGAAATAAAATTTTAGCCTATACCAAGCAGAGGTACACACACAAAAAGAGTTCTCCTTGGGTCACACATAAAAGCAGCATCTGTTAGGGCTAATTTCTTTCTCTTGTTCTTTGTTGATATAGCTGTGATAGCTGCCGCATTTTTAGCACATTTGGTTTTTAATCATGCAGCTCTCAGAAAGTCATAAAAAAAAGAAAAACAGAATCATTATCTGGATGTACATGGATTTGCTCTATTATCACAATCCCAAATCCTTTGTTTTGGTAAATACAAAGAACTAAAAAGGAAAGAGCCAGGGAGACAAATATCAGAGGATACCTACCATCTTCCCATCTGGACCATTCATTGACTCAGCCACTGGAGCATCTAGTCATATCACCATGGTGACTCTTAGTACAGATGGTTGGTTGAGGTTGCTGAGGAATTATCTATAAAGTGCCTTTTCTGAAATATCCCTAGATCATTGCATGCCTCAAAGCAGACCACAATTTAACTGAATGAAAGTTGCCTCCAGAATCTCCTTCAATTTAAAAAATTCATTTATTTTAATCAATGCCATATATATGCATTTTTAAAATGTCACAAATACTATGCCTGGAAATCAAATTAGCAAATAAATATCCAATCTCCTCCAATCCTCAATAGTAATCAATTTCAATGTTTGGCTATTATCACTATATTATATTTTACCTAAAATGTGTTTGTTAAGATTATGAGTCATTCTTAATTTTAGACATTATATTTTAATCACATTTTTATCAATCCAGTATTTACATTGACATGATAATGTAAGTGCATAAGCCAAGGTGAAGTAATAATACAGGTTTTATTTGTTTTCTTATACAGGTATTTGTTTTCCCAAAAAATGTTGTTAATTGCATTCTCTTTTTCATCATCAGTGCTGGGAATTTGCCTTACTATTTTCGGTTGTTTTTTTTTTTTTTTGAAGGGGTCATGCATGGCAATACTCAGTGGTTACTCCTGGTGGTTACTCCTGGCTCTTTGCTCAGGAATTACTCCTGGTGGTGCTTGGAGGACCATATGGGATGCCGGGGATCGAACCCAGATCAGCCACGTGCAAGGCAAATGCCCTACTTGCTGTGCTATCACTCTATTCCCTACCTTACTATTTTCTATGTTTCAAATTTTCCAAAAAGGTTGTATTTTTTGGTCTATTTTTTCTTGTTCAAATTTTCCAACAAGATTGTATTTTTTATCTATTCTTTGTCTATTTATTCACCATAAAATAAAAAGTCCTCTTCTTAAATTTTAATAATAATTAATTTACTTAAAACATACTTGAGTGGCTCTTACCTACCTCTCTTTGTTATACTAGCTAACCTCTGAGCCCATAGCCCAGCTGTTATTCATGGTTTTCCTACATTTTGAATGTGCTGCTTGATTCCAGAGCCCCAGTGTTCTCACTTGATTTATTCACTTATATTGATAAAGAGCATCCTCCAGTAGCTCCTTTTTAAAAAAAATAAGTGTGTGGGGGGTGCTGAAGGAAAACTAGGGCCACTGGTGGTGAAAAATGTACACTGGTGAAGGAATGGGTGTTGGAACATTATATGACTGAAACCTAATCATGAACAACTTTGAAGCTGTATTTCTCATTGTGATTCAATTTAAAATTTTAATTAAAATGTGAATTTAAAAAATTGTGTACCTAGGATATTTTAATACATTAAAGTAATCTATCCTTAGGCCTGAGAGATAGTAAAGCAGGTAAAACTCTTGTCTTGCGTGCTGCTGATCCCGGTTCTATTTATCCAATATGAGGTCACCTGAGTGCCCCAGGACTGAGGCCTCAACATAGAGTGGACACGAGCCCTGAGACAGCTGGCAAATCCCATAAATAAATAAATAAATAAATAAATAAATAAATAAATAAATAAATAATGAATCAATATATTTATTTTAATTGCATGTTATGATTTGAGCATCCGAATTTTTTTTAAGTCAAAACCCTTGTGTCTGGAATTTTGAATGCATTGATTCATTTTATCCTAGCTTCCCAAGTCAGCTATTAAGAATTCCACTCATATAGCCTTTCTTTCCCATATGACTGGCAATACTCATGGGTTACTTCTGGCTCTGCGCTCAGGAATTACTCCTGGCAGTGCTTAGGGGACCATATGGGATGTAGGGGATAGAACCCTGGTTGGCCCCTGCAAGGCAAACACCCTACCTGCTGTACTATTGCTTGGCCTGTAAGTCTACTTTACACACTCAGGTAAACCCTGGAAGAAACATATTTTATTAATTCCAGGAAATAGATCCATAATATTTTAAGGTAGTGTTTTTAATTTAATGTTTTAATAAAAAATTAGATTTTAATTTTGAGATCTTTATATACAGATAAATACATATCTTTATATATGCATTTGTGGAAGAGACAGACAGAGAGACAGAGAGGAAATACAAAAAATTAAATTATCAAGCAGTTGAGGATGGGCGCTGGGAGGAGAGAAAGGTAGATTACAAGTAACCTAAATTTGTAATCAACGGCTTGGGCACATCAAAACCACAAACATTAACACTATTGTAACCATATTACAGATCTAAACTTTATACTTTTACCTATTTTGAAGAATCAGAAAAGAATACATTATTCTTTACCCACTTTCTTCTGATGGAAACAGATTTTAAAACTATAGTATAATATAGTTACATATCAGTAAAGATTACTATAAGTAGCCTTAATTTGTCCCATTTATACTGATATTTAACTTACTCCTCTCCTCACCCATTCAACACCTACTTCTCAATCATGGATAACAAAAAAATTGTTCTGCATATTTTTTCTTTTTCCTGGTCTTTATGGTTTATGAAAAGAAATCCATTATAATTCAATTGTTTTTCAATATATATAAGGTGTCATTTTTCTCTGCAGTTTTTAATAATTTTTCCTTAACTTTTAGATATTTGTGATATTTCCTAATGTAAATTTGTTTGGATTCACCGTATTTATGCTAGGTTCCCTCTGCTTCTCTAAGCTGTGGATTTATGTTCTTTGGTAATGTTAGGGGAGCTCTGAGCTCAACTTCTGAAGTGCTTTTCAGCCCCCCACCTCTTTTGATGCTCCTTCTGGAGATATGAAAATACAATATTTTGCTATAGACCTACTGGCACCTGGGAAAGACTATTACCCTTTTTGCTCAGTTGCTTTATTTCTGATGTTCAGATTGGGTAATTTCACTTTATCTTCCAGGTCACTGATTCCTCTGTCCCTTCCATTTTGTTGTTGGATCTATCCACCTCAGCAATTATTTTAACTTGGTGGTTGTATCTGTTATAAAATATCCAATTGTCTTTTTTCAGTTTTTAGTTATCATCTGTGCCTTTGCTAACTTTTCCTCATATTTTCTATCTTTCCATTAATTTCAAGTATGTTTATATTGTTTTGATGCATTATATAATAATTTCATTAAAATCTAAGTAAGATCATTCTAACACTTCTGCCTCCTCACCATCACTAACTGTTAGCACATATTTTCTAATATTCAATTTGAGATTTTCCAGTCTTTGCTATAGTGATTTTCTCTTTAGCCCAAAACATTTTTACATTATCTTATAAAACACTATTTTCTTATTGAAACATTTTTTTAGATAAATTTTTCGGACATTGGTCAAGTAAATCGAGAACTTTATTATCATTATTATCAAAACAATTTATAACCTCAGCTACCCAAATCACCATCTATTGACACCTCAGGTGGGATTCTTTATTCCTTCTAGGTTGACAAGAGTTTTGGCTTTCTAATGGTGCTTTCTGATACTATGATGGTGTTGATAATTTTTTGGGCTGAAAAGGAGGGGGAAAGTCTTAACTTTCTACAAAATCTACTATGAAGCCACCTAGTAGAAAAAAGAGGATTATCTCATTGCATTAGAAAGAAAAAAGAGATGAGGATTCCACTTTTTTTTTTTTTTTTTTTGCTTTTTGTGATACCTAGCAATGCTCAGGTATCACTCACTCCTGGCTCTGCATTCCCCATATTTTTTCTTCTAACATCATAGGGATCTAAAAAGAAGTTCTATTCCAAATGTAGAGAGGAAGGTCCGGGATCCATATTGTCCCACTTATACTCTACCTGTAGCTGGCGTGTTTGTGTCCAACTTCAGTCCTATCAAGATGAAAATCTCGGCTCCTCACTGGCCTTTGCTGATATAAATTATGGTGGAACCTTGGCCTTACGCTTTGGTGTTTAGAATGAGTGGACACTATTTGGATAAACGCTTTCTGTCTTGCTAGACTGCTCCTTTCTGATTCCTTGGGTGTCTTTTCTACTTGGCTAGAACCACTAATTCCTCTAAATTTATGCCCACTTCTATTCCAAGTCCAATGATGTGAAAGGCAGAAAACTCAGGGGACTTTGCCATCTCTCTGCTAGGGTGATGAATCTCGTCCCCTTTCTCTCCACCTGCTTTACATTCAAAGGAAAATGAGTGAGAGAGAGAAGGAAAGAGAGAGGGAGAAGAGAGAGATGGTGATTCTAACTTATCTGTTCATATTTAAGGGAGAAAGTCACTAACGTGTCTTGAGAATTCTTTCATATGGTTAAGATTTTTGATAACTTTATTTCATTTACTTCAGTATGATTTAGCTCAGGGTGACTGCCTAGTATTGGGGGGCAGGCCTTGAGGAAGAAAGTATGGCTAGACATCTTTTGTCAGGTAACCTAACTGTGTGGGGTGAAGGAATTGCTGCTCTTTATATAGGGCTAAAATCCTTGTTTTCAGCCTTATTTTCCTATGCTTCACATCTTAATCCCAGATTATTTCTTGGTTTTAATAGATGGGATACAACTTATTTATAATTTTACATATTATCATCCTTGTCTTTTTTTAGTTTGCTAAGTCATTATCAACTTTTAAGTTTCTATATTTTAGTTTATATTATATTTCCCCCCCCTCCTTTGTTCATCCTTTGGATTTTAATCTGTTTTAATTTATTTTAGCATAATTTGAAGGTGAAGATTGAGTATGTTCCACCCATTGAAAGAAAGACTGGGATTTCGTTTATTCCCTGGCCTAATATATACTCTATTGTCATTAACAATCTCACTAGTCAGTACAAATACAGAGCAATGTAAAATAGGAATTATATTTACATTCAGCTTTTAAAAGTGAAATTTGAGAATCAGAAATTATTGATTTACCAAAGATCACATAGCTCCTAATCTCCTGTTCTTATAAGTCCATACCTGAGACAACATATATCATCATTTTTAAAAGATCACTAAATACAATATCTATTTCCTGTTATTACCAGCATTTATCATTGTGAAATGAAGAAACTTCTATCTTTTCAGAAGGTTGGAAAAACCTTTAAGGTGGCCTGGGTAACCGTTTATCAAAAATAAAGCAATCTGTACTACAGTGCTCATGAATGTGTATTTTTATGATTGTTGGAAATATTTGACTCAGTATTGATGACTTTCAGGCATTACCATGTAACTTAAAAATACATGAGCTTTTGTTGGATAGATAAAGTCAACAGGACTTAATGAAGAAAATCTGAACTCTAAGATCAGATAGATATGGGTTCAGTCCAAGATTTTCCTATTTCTATGTGACTTTGGGAAAATCACATCAACCTTCCTGTATTTGTTCAGCTGCAAACTGAAGTAAGTAATATCTTTTAGAGATGCTTGGAGGATTCTAGAAAATAACACATGCAAACACCTTGCACAGAACCTGGCAGATGTCTTTCCCTTTCCTCACCTCTCATTTCTCCTATGTATTCAACCAAATTTCCTAACCTCCATCCTGTCTCATGCATACTTTGCAGACTGAAAATAAGAATAAAGCCTTTTAGGGCCAGATCGATATCCCAGTGGGTAGGGCATTTGCCTTGCATGCGGCCGGCCCATGCCGGCCTGGGTTCAATCCCCAGCATCCCATATGGTCCCTGAGCACTGCCAGGAGTAATTCCTGAGTGCAGAGCCAGGAGAAACCCCCTGAGCATTATCGGGTGTGACCCAAAAAAAGCAAAAAAAAAAAAAAAAAAAGAATAAAAGCCTTATAGAAAGAGTTCTAATATCTATTTGTTAAAAAATGTATTTTGGGGGCTGGAGTGATAGCCTAGTGGGTAGGGCGTTTACCTTGCATGCAGCCGGCCCATGCCGGCACGGGTTCGATCCCCGGCATCCCATATGGTCCCCCCCGAGCACCACCGAGTAATTCCTGTGTGCAGAGCCAGGAGTAACCCCTGAGCATTGCCAGGTGTGACCCAAAAAGCAAAAAAAAAAAAATGTATCTTACAAATACCCATGTATCATTAATTTTCTAATAAAAAACCAAAAAACCTAGTAAAAGTGAAAGAAATATTCTCTGGAGCCAGAGATATAGTACACTGGGTAAGTTATTTTGCCTTGTACATGGCTGACCCAGGTTCAATCCCCTGGCATTTCATGTAGTTCTTTGAGCTTTCAGAAGTGATCCCTCAATTCTGCTGTGTAGGAACCACCTACGCCCCAAAAAAAATGAAAAGAAATTATCTTTATTTAATTCAGTAGCTAGAGGTCTTTGGTGAGATTCATGGCTTGAAGAATAGGTATAAATATTATAGCAAAGCAGTTAATCAGCATTAATGTGCACAAAGGCTCCATTAAATCAATTATAGCAAGAAAACTCTCCTAGATAAAGGGATGCTGATAGCAAGAATTGTGAGGTAGGAAGCCAAAGGAGCCCTCGGTCTCTACTGTCTATTGATTGATTTCTATCACTTAGTAACTGACTGCATCTCCCTCTGGCAGCATCACTGAACTTATTATTCTTGGAATACACTTTTCACTCCATCCTTTGAACGCAGTATTGTCTAGTTGCAGGGCTCTTGTCTGTACGTTGCCTTCACTCTGGTACAATTGTTCTCATTTATCAAACTGTTCTTTATCACATTTTCTAACTGTTCAACTCCATTCTAGACCTCTCCAGTCTAGCTACTCCCACAACACTTGTAATTTCCTGTATTATAGATTATAAGACAGTGTGTTTTACTTTTTGTCTACATGTTTCTTCCACTTGACTTTGGGCTTGGTGGGAATAAAATTTGCAGTCTTGTCATTGGTTTAGATGTTTCCGTAATACTACTTAATTAACTAATATAGAACAGTATATTAGGGTTCTGGCCCTGACCTGCCACCCCAATAGAGCCTCAGAAGAGGTCAAAGCAACCTTCATACCATGATGGCAGCCATTTTCAATAGCTTGGATTCCACAACTCATCAGAGCTTCACCCAAGAGAGAAGCTGATCTCAAGCCTGGCTCATCAGAGTCCCACCCTAAATAGAAGCCGATTTAAAGCCCAGGCATGCTGGTCTCGGCTGGTAAAGTCACCGGGCTTCTGTGGAGATGGAGCTGGGATCCCTTTCTCCTACATCTGTCCCATCTGGGAGGTCCGGTGGACCCATCCATGAACTGCTCCTGGGCTGTCAGCCATGAACCAGAGACACAGATACACGGGACAGAGCTGCTACTGGCTCTCCCTGTACTAATGAGGCATCTAGGAAGGAGGGCGGGTTCTGGTTCTGGCCCACCACATCAGTAGAGCCTCAGAAGAAGCTGCTACTGGCTCACTCTATTACATCAGTAAATGCAAAAACTGAGAGTTCCTGCATGGCAGAGCCTGGGAAGCTACCTGTGTCATATTTGATATGCCAAAAACAGTAACAATAATAGACCTCATTCCCATGACCTGAATGAGGCTCTTCATGTTCCTGGAGCAAGCAGGGCCCTTAGGCTATATTAGCACACAACAGGAACAAATGGAGTTGTTACTGGTGCCCGCTCAAGCAAATAGATGAACAACGGGAAGACAAGTGATACAAGTGAAAATAGGATATCAGTTATTCATGCTGAGAGAAAAAATGAATGAAAGACAAGTGACTTTAAACTCAAAGTCTTCTTTCTTTTAAAAGTACACCAGAATAGTCTGGAAAGGTGCATAATAGGTAGTACAATACATGCATTGTACATGACCAACCCAGGTTCAAACCCTAACACTGCAGATGGACCTGAGCACCACCAGGAATGATGACTAAGCAGGGTCAGAAGAAAGCCCTGAGCATACTGACTGTGAACTCCCAAAATAAATAAATTATTCAAATTAAAGTACATCAAAAATTGTTAGCACTATTATAAGCATGTTATCTAAGCTATACTAACCATAAATAAATTTAAAGTATCTTTTAAGAAATTTCTCTTTAAATCTCTTTCAGTCTCCTTAGATTTGAAAGAATAAGGAAATGGAGATGGTAAGAGGTTGGACTTAATCAAGTGAGCTATAATCTCCTTTGCAGATTTTCACACCATTCCCACCTCTACTTCCCATCTGTCAGGCAACTACAAAATAATCCAGGGAAATTCTTGACTCAGCACATGCTGACTTTTCTTGCTAGAAAATGTTTTCTACTCTTCTCCCTCTACATAATCCTTCCCACCCAAAAGGTTTATTCCAATGATCATTCCCTGGAAAACCTGCACTGATGTGTCCCCACCCTCACCTTTTTTAAAGATAGGTCAATCACAGCACAAAACTTGCCTTAAACTAGTTATTGAGATTTTATTTAAAAAAGCGTGTGGGGGTAGCAGGAGGAGACTGGAGACATTGGTCACAAGAAATATACACTGGTGGAGGCATGGGTGTCAGAACATTGTATGACTGAAACCCTATCATGAACAGCTTTGTAACTGAGAATCTCATTGTAATTTACTTTTAAAAAAATGTTAAAACAGGGAATTGGTATAAACAACAGTAGTAGAGATGGAATAGAACATATTTATATGACAAAACCATCAGTACTTTATGATAAAACGAACATGTGTAGATGTGTAGATGGCCACCTGCCCCTTGAGGTGCTGCAAGTGTGGCTGCAGTGCCCAGCTGTGTCTGCAGGTGGCAGACAGGAGAAAGGCTTGTCTACATCCAGGGCTCTGCCTCATGGGCCCTGGATGGTTTATGATTTGACATAGAAAAAGACTGGCCCCCTGGGATGAACCCAGAGCCACGGTAGAGCCTGGCAAGCTACCTGTGATGTATTCAAAATGCCAAAAACAGTAACAATAATGAACCTCATTCCCAGAGATGTTACTGGAGCCCGCTCAAGTAAACTGATGAACAATGGGAAGACAAGTGATACAAGTGATGTGAAGATGAGGAAAATAGTCAATAGAGTAATTCTTTGTCCAAGTTTACTGAGTTCACTGCCCAAACTATACTTGCATGCCTGTTTTAGAGCCCTTGAATTACCTATCTCTCCTATTCATTAGTAACTCTTTATTATTAATATTTTCCTCATTGATTTCAACAATATGCACTTAACCCCTACCATTATCAGATTCTATTCTTGGAATTGATCCACAAGCACAATACAAAACAATCCTCCTTTTTCTTTGCTCCCATATAGCTCAATTGTTTTCTTTCCTTCATATTATAATCTAAGTAATTTTTTGTTGACTCCAAGTTTAATTTCCCTTTCTAATCTACCCTTTACTAATTTTGTGGAGCACCATGATATCAGCTCAAAATTGTGTTTGTTGACTAAAGAATTATTGAAGTCTATAACATTAGAATGACAGAAATTTTATTTCAGAGGAAGCTCACAGGAGTTGCTAGAGAGATGGCTCTAAAGACCAATGATATACATTCCATCTGGGACTACTGGGCCCTAATGCTAACACTAATTGCATGAGTACCATCAGGAATGAACACTGAGCACTGAACTATGATAAGTCCCCCAAAACCATCTGGTATTCCTCCCCCAAAAAAAAAAAAAAAAAAGCTAACAGCAAAATGAGACTTTACAGGATTTAAACTTACAAAGAGTTTCATCTAATAATCTGTTCTTCTGACCTGAGAAATCTGACTTCCTCAACCAAAACACAGAGTATGAGAGCTTCAATTATTTTCAATACCCTCCTTCACTCACCTTTCCTCATTGCAAGATTACCTCCTGGGGTCAAACTGTACCACAGAGGGTAGGATGTTTGCCTTGCACACATCCAACCCGAGTTCAATCCCTGGCATCCCCATATGGTTCCCCCAAGCACTGCCAGGAGTAATTCATGATGACAGAGCCAGGAGTAACCCCAGAACACCACTGGCCATGACCCAAAAAACAAAAAAACACTCAAACAAACAAATAAAAAAAGCCCTGCCCCTTTGGTGATGGGTGTCACCAAATAGAAATGAAAGTTCAAAGACCACATATTGAAGACCTCACAGGTTTCTTTTTGGCCTTTTAGTTCACTTCAACTTTCTGCCTTGGAAGAACAAGCCATAGGTGGACAACACCCATTCAGTTGGCCTAACAGTGAGACATTTTAAAATGTTTTCTCTATGGGTAGTGAAATTTCAAATCATATAGAGAAAACAGGCTGAAGCCTGTAAACTGAAGCCCAGTACATATCACCTACAATGAATCAAGCTGAGTCCAGCAGGTACAGAAGAATCAAGCTGTGCTTGAGAAACTCCCTAGCACAGGATTAGTTCCTCTCACTGAAGGCTTTTTGCAAGTCAAGAGCCAGCTGACATTGCCTTATAAACAGAGCCAGATGTGTAAGGTCCAAAAATGTCCTTGGTTATCATATTGACTATAATAAATGCACACTAACAGCATTGTCCAAAAGATAATTTGATATACTACACATGAAACACTTATGATGCACTTCATTTGATCACTTGACATCCCATTATTTGTCGATTTGCTCAAGCGGGCGCCAATAATATTTCCATTTGACCCTATCATGTGCCAGTGTGGCCCAATGGCATCTGGTTGCTTCAGGAATACAAAGAGCCTCAAACCGCTCGTTTAGGGTCTTGACGAAGAAGTCTGACCATCTTGTAGGTGGGCGGCCATGTGATCTTTTGACATCCAGTGGGATCCAGTCGGTAATGGCTCTAGTCCAGCGGACTAGATGCACTTACTACATGAAAAACATTCTAAAATAATGATTATTTTTACATACATATTAGTTCAAGATTGTCGGGGAACACCGCCGGGTTCCCAACAGTGCCGGGAAGCGAAGTTCCCTTTTTACCTCGGAAGCTGGCAGGGAATGGATGAAGACTCAGGAATCCGATGCAGTTTTAAAAGGCTTTACTTATCACATGTTCAGGCATACAAGTCAGCAATAGAAAAAACCCTGTGCTTAGGATTCCCGGCTAGAACCCCAGCCACGTGTAAGCCAAGATGGTGGCCACCACGTGTTAAGCCCCTGTAGAGAGGAGACAAAAGACAAGACTCCCAAGAAGGGTGCAAGCTTACAAAGAGAGAGAGCCCCAAAAGAGAGCTAAAGAGAGGAAGCAGGCTGGTTTTATAACCCTGCAACTCAGACCTCCCACTATTATGGGAAGCAGGAAGGGTTAAATGCCCTTAGGTAATTTCTCCCAGCACCTCACCTAGGCTCTATTATATGCTAATGTCTTGAGCCAAGATCTGCCTGGAAATGCCTTTTATAGGGTAGAGAAGGGGGTTTCTGAGATGGCATGTCTCTGTACCAAAGACTAATACTAATGCCAGTTAAATATTTCTCCAAGCCTTCACAAGTCTCGTCTACTTCATGGTAGTTTTGTATTTTAGTTGCCTTTGAGTTATCAGGGAGCCATGCTTGCTTGCTTGAAGGCAAACAGTATTTCTCTCTGGTCTAATTACTTAGAGATCCAACGGTGGCCAGGCAAATATGCTGGTAAAATCTAGCTAGTCCCACGATGATTGTGGTAGCATGAGAGAATATTTATACCAGCTAGTACAGAATACATGGTCAGATAAACTGCCACATTTAGACTACCCTCTTATCTACAAAGTGATTTGCAGGAGGCTATCCAGAGCAGATGCAGAGGCTCTTAGAGGAGTCCTGCAACACAAGATTATCTTATAAATGGTGTATTAGCTATCTGCTGTTGCATGGCAAACTACCCACAAAGCTTTCTGACTGGAAATAATGCACATTATCTCACAGTTTTAATGAGACAAGAATTTGGGCATGACTTAGAAAGATGGCTCTGATTCTGATTATCTTGCAAAGAACAAGCCAAGTTCCTGAACTGGCTGTGTTCCCCCTCAGTATCCACCTACTCTTGGTAGGTCAGTTTCTCATGGGTCTCTTCACATGGATGTTACTCTCCCAATAGGGAGATGGGTAGGGAGAAAGCACACAAGGCAGACGATGTCATCACTTCAAAACCTAATCTTGGAAAATACATTTCAGCACTTTCCTGTTAGAAGTGAGTTACTGTTAGTTACTGTTAGTGAGTTACTTCCGAACCTGATCTCAGAAGAAACATTCACCAATTGTTACAAGTGAGTAAGTAACTAGGTCTAGTTCACAGCTAGAGTGAAGCATCTCACAGTCCATCTATCAGAATTGATGCGATATTAACAATTTATACTGCTATTACTATTCATGCTATTAACAAAATAACTAAAGATGAAGGAAAGTGCTACTTTGGGCATAACAAATACTAAGAATATAAATTGTAGATTTATTTCCTCCTAACATGTGTCTACAGAGCAAATTACTTACCTCTCATAGACTCAGTTCCTCCTTTGTAACCGTTGGATGCTGTATCTTACATAGAAACTATGCAGCAGAAATTAAATAATGATATGAAACACATGGCACATAAGGAAGAAATAATAAATTATGTGATATGTATTATCTTGAGCGGGTTTTTTTTTTTTGCTTCAACTATGTTAACTGCAATTTCTTATAATATATTTCCCTAAAGAACTGACATAGTGGTCAATATGTTACCCACAAAATAAATTCTTATTTATTTATTTTATTGAATCACTCTGCATCGATCATTACAAAGCTGTTCAAGATTGGGTTTCAGTGTTACAATGTTCAAACACCCATCCCTCCACCAGTGCACATTTCCCAACACCAATGTTTCCATAGGAAATAAATTCTTTATCTGCTTTCAGTTCCGTAAGTCTAAGACATATTATAAAATGTCAAAGGATGAGGTCATGGGTGCCACAGAAAACCTTAAAACTGACATTCCCCGGATCCTAGTTCAAAGGCCTTGTGGAAGGCTGCAAGTCAATACAACCTCAAACGCCTCTTCAGGGAAAGGGGAACTCCAGTAGCCCAAGATAGAACCACAGCCTCCAGCAATGAGGCCAGTAGCTCAAGGAGGTCTGCTGCCTCTGAGTCCTGCTTATTTCAGATTTAGCATTTAAAGATAAACACTTGGAGTGTCTTTTACATTTGTGAAGATTTTTCACATACTTTTGTAGCCTGAGGTCATTACAAAGTTTGAAGGACAGAATCAATTTATTGAATCAGACATTTGGAGGGACTTTATATTCAGCTACAGATAGAGAAGAAATACTGACTTTTTAGGTAAAATGTAAAGGGCTTTGCCTTTTTCCTAAGTAAAAAATAGGAGTTGTATAGATTAGTTATATGTGGAAAATTTTATCTGGTCCAAGACCTTGGGGTGTGTTATTCAACTGGAAACAATTTTTTAGGAATTTGATCTTTTTCCAGAAATACAATAGATGAATTGGGTTTAAGTGAAGTGTCCACAAGAACATCAGAAAGGTAATCAGACCCTTAAGTTTATGCCTTGGTATCTGAGTTCCTAGCACTAAGTGAGTCTTTTCTTTGGAGAGACAGCATGGGTCTAGAGACAGAGTGCATGAATCAAAAGACGGGGTGAATGGTATCTCTGCTGCTTCATACATATGCCAGCCGATTTCCTCTTCTGGAAAACAGACTAATGAAAATACATCACAGAACTTGATTATGGACATATCATCTTAGACATATATTCCAAGACCCCAGTGAGTATTTAAAATAGTAGGTATATTTTTTCCTATGCCTGCATAGCTATAATACATTTTTATTTATAAATAAAGTACAATAAGATATTGACAGCCATAACTAGTAATGAAATAAAACATGGCTAGAGATCTAGTACAGGAGTTAAAATGTTTGCCAGCTGACTCTGTTTGATCTTAGTAACCACCTATGACCTCCTAAGATGAGGAGGAATGACATGGGTGCAGAGGCAGGATAAAGCCTGAGAAAAGTTAGGTATAGACCCAAAACAAAACAAAAAAATATGGAACAAAAGAGATAGTGTAGCAGGTAAAGCACTTGCTTTTACACAGCTGACCAGAATTCAATCCTTGGCATGGCATACTGTTGGGGAGCTCTGCCAGGGTCCCCAACAGTGCCGGGAAGCGAGTTCCTTTCTACCTCAGAAGCCGGCAAGGAGTGGATGAAAACTCAGGAATCCGATGCAGTTTTAAAAGGGCTTTACTATTACAGGTTCCAATATACAATCCAATAGCAGAGAAAGTCTCTGGACTCTGCGTTCCCCAGCTAGGCCCCAGCCAGGTGCAGGCCAAGATGGCTGCCACCACGCCTTGAGGCCCAACAGAGAATGAAGAGGATGGAGAAGTGAAACACCAAGGGAAGCCGAAATGGCAAAAGGGGGAAAAAAGAGAGCTTCTTTCTTCTTGCAGCTTATCTTATAGCCAGAAATCTGCCCAGACTCCCCAGCCCAGCTCATTCTGGGCTGGGCTATCTAGGGATGAAAATTCAAAGCCTCCCAGCAGAGCTGGGAGGAGCTGCAAGCCAAATGTAAACTTCTCCTGGCAGGGTCAAATGCCCTCAGGTAATTTCTCCCAGCACTCACCCAATGTCTTTTATATGCTAATGTTTTGAGCAAGATCCGCCAGGAAAAATCTCCACAGGGTAGAGAAAGGGGCTCTTAGAGGAGTCCTGAAACACCATATGCCCCACCAGGAGAGTTCCCTCCCTGAGCATTGCCAGATGTGGTCACAAAACAGATAAAATATATAAATTAAAATTTCAAAAAATCCTAACAATATGCTAGTATAAAAAGTATGTGATTATATGAATGTAGTTTCTTTTTCATTCATGTTTTCTCTTATCTCCTTTTTTCTCTTTCAAAATACCAAAATATATTATTAGTTGTTGTGATGATCTACACAATAAAGTAAACTAGACTAGCACCTTGAGCCTAGGTACAACAGAGTCATTTGCAAAGAATGAGATAGTCAGTGCTGTCCAGGTGGCAAACAAACCTCCATAACCTCCAAAACCCCAAAAGACTAAATTGAGCTTTTATTTAGTACAATTTATTCTCCTGCATTCTAGATCCCTAGTTCCAGACATGTGACCCATTATTTACATTAACAGGTACATTAAGAATTATTCTATTCTTAATGTAAAGCATGGAGCAAAGGCTGGGATATTTACATTACTATAGTAATTGGGTGTTAAACTATCAGAAAGCATTTTAATATATAGCATTAAATTCAAGGTTATCTCCTATCCTATTCTAGCAGGATATTTTCTGCCTGGAGGTACATTTGCAGCCCTCATTGTCTAAACTAAACTAAACTTGTTTTACCCAGGGACTAATCCTGACCTTGTGGTTTTCATTAAGAGGAAAGTTTCCACAGCATATAATATTTTCAGATAGCAACTACCAAGGGCAACTAGAGTCCAGGAAACTGAAAGTTGGATAATGTGCCACTATCATATCTGAATATGGAAATGCATTTAAAAATGCATAAGAAAAACATTATGCCAATGGTCAAAGATGTATTCAGCTGTTTGTGAGCCAGCATTTTGGATTCTATCTTTGATATTCACAATAATTCCAGAAAGAAAATCTTTCTAATTGTCCTTTTACCAAAAAAAAAAAAAATGGTTTTAGTTGCTGCTGAGGGGACACTCCCCGCAATGTTGGAGCTTATTACTGGCTCTGTGCTCAGGTGCCATTTCTGTTGAACAGGGGGATCCACATTTACTAAATGTGGGAAATGGTAATGGCAGATTAAGACTCACCATTGAATATACACAGAGACTTAAGTGATAAACTCTAAATACCTGCAGGGCTAGCCACAATGTGTAAAATAAGAGGCAGAGATATGCAGAGACAGAGAGAGAGACAGAGAGAGAAAGAGAGGATACTGGGGTACCTGTATTAAGGCAGCATGGGGGTGGGCAGGAGGGGTGGGGGGGTACATTGGTGGTGGAAATGGGGCACTGGTGGAGGGATGGGTGCGGTATACTGTATTACCAAGAACCAACTATGATCACCTTTGTAATTGTATGTTTCACTGTGGTATAATAAAAAAAAAAAAAAAAGAACAGGGGGATCCATATGAGGTGCCAGGTATCAAATCTGGGCTGTTTGCTTTCAAGGCAAACACCCTATATGAGCTTTCAGACCCATCATGCTAATTTTTGTGACTGCTTTTGGTATTGTTGTTTAAAGGAGTCAATCATTACATTTCTGGAAATCACCTATAAACTATTTCAGGCATCACTAATTCAACTTGTTACTGTTGTTTTCAGTTATCTTCTGATTTGATTTCTCAAATCATATAATGTTTAAAGTTACTTCCGCATTATTAAATGTATTATTTATGAGAATACAAAGTTTTTTTTGTAAAATATGATGTAATAAATTCCTTTAAGAATGCACACCAAAGATTATTTTTGCCTCATACATAGCTAATATTATAAGAGCATTTCAATCCATTGAATTTCTTTTGTCTCTGTCATCAAAATGTGCCTAAGCCAAATTTATTATTAAGTGACTCAAAATATCATTTATTTATTCAGTAACCAATTGGTTAATTAATGACTATATATACCAAACATAGTCTAGGACTAAAAACACTGCAATGAAAGAAAAAATTTCTGCTCTTCTAGAACTTCTCTTTATGGAAATGCACAAATAAAAGAATATATAGTATATAAAATGCTGACATTTACTATACATAAAAAATTTATAGAGAAAAAAGAGAATAGGAAGTAAAAATGATTGTTCACATATTTAAATGGTGTGATAAAGAGCAATATTTCTTCTTTTTTCCAATTGTATCAGACTAACCCTCTCTCTTGAACAACAAGAGAAACATCACAAGATCAATTTTTCTGAATATTTTGTATGAAGGATTCAAGTGCCATTTAATTCAAAAGGGCAAGATTCTAGGAAAAAAAATAGCTTCACAGAGCAATGAGTCTTATATTTCACCTTCACTGAGATATTTGATTAGTACATGATGCCCAAGCAGCTAAGAAGCCAAGAAAAAATCATGCTAATTGAAATTTTAGCCATGCCAAATGACTGGGGAGACATAAATTTTAACTCAGGACATGTCATGATAAAGAGACATGTAAATATCATAGACTTTCAGATGAGAACACTGAAGTCCTATATCCCAGGAATAAGGATAACTGAAATTCCAACTTCCACAAAGGCTAAAAGAGATATAGTTTCAGCTAAGTCTGGTTCAAAACTAGTTCATCATTATTAATTCCAAAAGAAGAAACTTCATCCCATTGTCTTACTAGCACTGGAATATATTCACATGTTATGGAGTATTCACTTCAGTTTATTAGACATATTGGAGACAATTAAAAACCAAAACCAAAACCGGAGGGCGGGGTGAACAATGGGGGAAAAAAAGGAAATTAGAAGTGAGCTTTTCAAGAACCACATGCAAGAAAATTTATAAGAGTCAAAGCAATAGTACAGCAGGAAATGTGTTTGTCTTGCATACTGTCCACCTAGGTTTAATCCCTGGCACCATGTATGGTCACCAGGGCCCACCAAGAGTGATCCCTGAGTGCAGGGCTAAGAGTAAGCTCTGAGCACCACTGGGTGTGGCCTCAAAACCAAAATAAATGAATATATTAATTAAGAAAACTAAAATACAAGCAGGAAATTTAGCAAAATTTATATGCTTATAAAAGGAGTAAAATTAATGAAAAATCAAAGGAATAAATGAAATACTAATTCTTAAAATACATTATTTGAATTTAAGAATTCAATAGATTCCTTTATATATGAGAATAGACTACATAGGTCAGAGTACATACACCTGAGAAGAAATAATATATCAAAAGATAGGTTTGTATAAAGTTCACAAACTAACTCATGATGAGACTAACTTATGGAAAACATAGAAAAACTAGACATTATTTGCATTACCAGAATACTTACTAATAAAGTACCAGAAGAAGTTGTATTTGAACAGATTGTAATAGATTATTTGCTACAACTTGTGAACTAATTGAAGATGGTTCATGCCACAGATTCTTGAGCAAAAATATGAGATAACTGAGAAGTTATTTCCAGATAACTCCTCCATAAAGATATGTGGAGAAAGAATACTCCAAGAATAGGAAGCAACAGATATTGTGAAAAGGGAATTGCAGTTTGTATGGAGACTAGGGAACCACAGGAAAAGCAATAAATTATATAAAAGATGTTCAAAAGCAAGATTAAATAGTGTTTTAAAAGAGCTTTTTACATCAAAAGAAGCAAAACATGTGAATTTCATTTTAAAATGAGAAATTACCCAGAACATAACATTTTTTAATGATTTCTAGGATTGATTTTTTTTATTATTGAAAAAATACTATAAACTTATTCCTTGGGAGTCCAAGCGATAGCACAGTGGGTGGGGCATTTGCCTTGCATGTGGCGACCCAGGTCGGATCTCTAGCCTCCCATATGGTCCTCCTGAGTGTAGACCCAGGAGTAAGCCCTAAGCATTGCAGGGTGTGACCCAAAAAAGCAAAAAACAAATAAATAGATAAATAAATAAATGAGCAGATAAATAAATAAATGAATAAATAAGTGAATAAATAGGTAAATGAATGAATGAATGAATGAATAAATAAATAAGCAAATAAATAAATGGATAAATACATAAATGAACTTGATGACTCAAAGGACGCATATATATTATTTTGCATTTCTATAGGTCTGTAATCTCAGTTTTGTTTCCTCCTTCTGAAATCATGGGCCAGAATAAAATCCTATCTGGAGACTCGAGGAAAGATTGATTTAAAAGTTTTAATATCTGTCATTTCTGTTTGTATTTTCGTTTGTATTTTACTCATTTCTGCTTTCATTTCCTCTTGGATTTTATTGACTCTGCATGCCATTGCTTCTTTGAGCTTCTTATGCATTCTTAACAGTTCCATGCGGAATTCTTTCCCAGGAAAGTTACATAGCTCATTGTAATTACTTGGCTCAACTTGGTTAGTGACTTCACTAATGGTGCTTGGTGGAGTTCTGCATTGCTTTACCATTGCTATGTTGACAGTTGCAAATCGTGTATTCTCGTGAGGATATGATGTACAGTTAGGGATGTTTAGGATGATTATGGAGTTTTTGTGGCAGGGAAGGAATGTTGAAAGTTTTATTACTGGGTACCACTGTGTAGATTGCTTGCTGAGTAAGTTTGTCAAGCAGATACTAGCACGTCCTTGTGGTTTTGGAATTTGGGGTGTGAGACCTGAAGTGGGGGTGTCAGGGTGAAATGGCACCCTGTTGAAAGGCAGCAGGGCAAGGCGGGATTGACTGTAGCATGCTTCCCTCTAGCTTCCTGGTCCTAATTCCAGGGGGTGTCTCTAGATGGTAGTGTCCCTCAGAGCTATCCCACACGCACCTGGGGTGAAATGGTGCCTGTTTAAAAGGCAACAGGGCCGGTATCACTGTATCACTGTCTTCCCGTTCATCATCGATTTGCTCGAGCGGGCACCAGTAACATCTCCATATGTCCTGTCTCATGCAAGTAGAGTCCAAGGGCACCTGCTTGCTCCAGGAACATAAAGAGCCTCAAACGACTCCATCAGGTCATGGGAATGAGTTCTAGAATTGTTACTGGTATTTGGCATAACAAATATGACACGGGTAGCTTGCCAGGCTCTGCCGTGCAGGTAGCATATTCTTGTGGTCATTTCTAAATCCAGCATTTATTGATGAACCGAGTGGCCGAGGCGGGCTGTGATAGGCTGGTCTGCTGGGTGGAGTTCTGATGAGGGGGAAGTCCGGATGTGGAAAATGGAGGCTCTCATGGAGTGGGGTGGGGGGTGGGGCAGTCTGGCTTGTTGCAAGGCTCTGATGGGGTGGCAGGCCAGGGCTAGAACATGCCATAACCTCCCGGGCGCCTCGTGAGCGGCTGGGCACAGGGAGAGCCAATAGCACCTCTGCCCCATGTCTGTCGAGTCGTACAGGGCCGTTATGCAAAAAAATGAATTTGAACCTCTGTCTAACACCATGCACAAAAATCAGATCAAAATGGATAAAAGATCTCAATATCAGACCAAAAACCATAAAGTACATTGAAGAAACTCCACAACATTGAAGCTAAAGGCATCTTCAAAGATGAAACACCACTAACAAAGCAACTGAAAGAAAAGATCAATATATGGGACATGAAACTAAAAAACTTCTGCACCTCAAAAGAAATACCAAGGTCAAGCAAAATATGAATCAGGATATCTTGTAAAAGGTGGAATTTACCACAAACGGTGGGAGTCAGAGGTTAGGTAACACAGAGAAGGGAAAAGTGTGCTAATCACTAGACTAGATTACTAGACATCCTGTTATTCATCGATTTCCTCGAGCGGACACCAGTAATATTTCCATTTGACCCTATCACGTGCCAGTGTAGTCCAATGGCATATACTTGCTTCAGGAATACGAAGAGCCTCAAAACATTCATTCAGGATCTTGGACGAAGAAGTCTGACCATCTTCTAGGTGGGTGGCCACGTGATCTTTTGAAATCTCGTGGGATCCAGTCTGTAATGGCTCTAGTCCAGCGGTCGTTGAAAATGATAAAACCAGCCTAGAACTGAGAATTGAATATAGGCAAAAAGATACACTGTATAACCACTAAATGTATGTTTTGCAGTGCACAATGTGTAAGAGAAGAAATAGAAACAGAGAGAGAGAGAGAGAGAGAGAGAGAAGAGATAAAGAACCTACCATAGAGGCAGGCTATGGGAGTGGTGAGGAATTGGGGTTATTGGTGTTGGGAAATGTGCACTGATAGGGGGATGGGTGCTGGAACACGGTATGACTGAAACCTGAACATGAACATCTTTGTAATTGTATATAGCGTGGTTGTATAATAAAATATTTAAAAAAAAATTTTTAAAGTTTATTTAGGTTATTGGTTGACCTCAGTTCCTTATGGTTTTTAAGCTGATGCCCTTGCTGTCATGCTTATATTAACTTTGGAAAGTTAAAAAGCATATGTCAAAGCCAGCAATGGCACATCATATTTTCTTCCTGCTTTGAATCTCTGAATGATTCTTCTACCACTAGCTGGAAAAATATTTATGCCTTAGAAATGTCACTAAGTTATAAGTCACTTTCCTGCACACTGGTGATGACAGTTTAATACAGGTTGACTCCCCTGTCAACCACTAGGAGTGACCACTGAGCACAGAACCAGGAGTAAACTCTGAGCATCCTGAGATATGGCCAAAACCCCACCACCTCTCCCGTAAAAGAAATGTAACTGATCAGAAGGTCATCTTTTCATATCCATAACTAAATAACTAATTTGGAACATTAATTAATTAAATAAAAAAGTCCCCTGAAAATATTATCCAGAATTTAGGGCTTCCTAAACTTAACCTCCAGTCTCTTCTTTGCAAAATGATAAGAATGAATCACTCAGCAGTTCATCAGGAATATACTTTCTTTACAATAATAATTAGAAAGCATACACCCACTGATATATCCAAGGCTAATACTTGCCCCATTCTAGCATGCCATAGAGTCAGTATCTCCACTTTAGGAAATACTAATTTGTTTGGGTATACCCTTTTTCATACCCAGTGTTCACAAAGCCTCCAGGACTATAGCCTGTGGCACAAGGGTTCTCTCAGCCATACCCTGTGATACTTGGTAGAACTGGGGATGGAGCAGGGTTTGGTAACATGTGAGACATGCACATAAATAATCTCTCCAGTTCCAAGAGGTACTGATTCTATTGAAAAAATAGGGGGCAGAAATTTGTTGGGAGCATAATTAGAAACGTGCCCACTTTCATTTTTTAAATGACAATAAAAGAGTGATAGGGAAGTTACAATATACCAATGTCACAAATTATAATTTCTGTGCTTTCTTTGTCACTGGCTTTAGTATTGAGAATAGATTGGATAGAGAAAAAAATTAGAAAAAGAAATGACTTAGAGTTCTATGCTAGTATTGTTTGCCAGAGATCATTGCGATATCAATGAATGTGGTAATAGAGGATAATATAAAAAGCAATTAACTTTTTAAGGTACAGTCAACAGATTTTCTGGTAGACTTGGTATGGTACCTGAAGGAATGTATTAAGATAATTCCAAAACTTTTGATCTAAGGAAATGGAAAGACGTTCCTTGAGAATACATTTACTAAGTTTGGGAAGTCTGTAGGATGAACAGGTTTGTTGGGGGAAGATCTGATTTTAGACATGTTAAAATAAGATGTCTCTTAGGCATTCAAATGAGATGTCTAGTAGTATATAAATCTTCAGTTCAGGGGAAGTTGTCAGTGGATATATGATATTTAAAACTTTAAAACTAGATGAAATCATAAAAAATATATATGTATATTTAAATAAGAAGAGGTCCAGAAGCTGAACCAGGATACTGAATGTTTAGAAGTTAGGAAAAGAAAAGGAAGACATGAAGATCAAGAAGGAGCAATGACTAATAAAAGTGTAATTCAAGGGATTTGGGCATGCACAGAAAGCAAGTTAAAGCATTTTAATGAAAAAGGAAGATGTGTAAAATGATGCCAATAGTTGATGAGGACTAAGGATTTAACCATTATATTTAACATCAGAGTTCACTTGTAATTCTAAAACAAAAGCAATGGTGGAGTGGTGAGTTTATGCACTTTCTTGAAATAGATGCAAGAAAAAATAAAGACACCTGGGAGATTGTGAAAACAGAAATCTCTTTCTAAGTGTGCTTTATCATAAGAAAGTAAAAAAATTCATGCCTGAGATACTTAAAGAATAAAAGTGGGGAAAGGTCACCATTTCAATTCTAACAGGGAAAAAATAGCATATACTACAAAGTTATTACTATTCTTGAATCCATCAGAGAGTTGAGAACATAGAGTTAACTACTCGTTTGACATCCAGACAGGTAACCTTGAATATACGCTAATCCCTAACAGACAACAAAGAAAATTACACTAGAAACCATATAGCCAAAAAAAAAAAAAAAACTAATGAATTTTAAGGCTAAAAACTGACTAGTATGAGAGTAGATAGTTCTGGGGAACAAATGAGCACTTTTTATCCTCTTTGGATGTTCTCAGGGTATTATCCTAGATCTCCAACTGAGCATTTGGATCATTATCACTATCACTATCCTCCCGTTGATCATCTATTTGCTAGAGCGGGCACCAGTAATATTTCCATATGTCCTGTCTCATGCTAGTAGAGCCCAAGGGCATCTGCTCGCTCCAGGAACATAAAGAGCTTCAAACCATTATATTAGGTCATGGGAATGAACTAATATAATTGTTACTGGTATTTGGCATATCAAATAAAACAGGGCAGCTTGCCAGGCTTGCCATGCAGGTGGCATACCCTTGTAGTCACCTCTAAATATAGCATTTATAGATGAACCGCGCCGCCACGGCCGCATGAGATGGGCTGTGATAGGCTGTTGCTGGGTGGAGTTCTGACAAGAGGGATGTCCGGATGTGGAAAATGGCGGCCCGATGGAGTGGGTGGGGGGGCATCTGGCTTGTTGTGCAGCTCTGCTGGTGTGGCAGGCCAGGGCTAGAACCCTCCATCCCTCCTGCATTTGGATGTTTAAAGAAAAGACAAGAGAATGGAAAAAGTCATTCTCATTAAAGAGGCTTTGCTTGCTCAATTTTGTACTCTTTGCTCCTTTATCAAATATTAAATGATCATTTATTTGAGGATGGGAGTCAGGATACTCAACTCTATTCAATAGATCCACAAGTCTGCTTTTACTCCAATACCATGCTGTTTTAATTACTACTGCTTTGTAGTACAGTTTAAAATTGGGGAAGTTGATGCCTTCCATCTTCTTTTTCCCAAGGATTGCTTTAGCTATTCATGGGGGGTTTATTGTTCCATACAAATTTCAAGAGTGTTTGGTCAATTTCTTTGAAGAATGTCATGGTTATCCTTACAGGGACTGCATTGAATCTGTATAAAGCTCTAGGGATTATTATCATTTTGACTATGTTAATTCTCCCAATCCATGAGCAGGGTATGTGTTCCCATTTCCTTGTGACTTCTCTTATTTCTTGAAGCAGTGTTTTGTAGTTTTCTTTGCACAGGTCCTTTACACTCCTAGTTAAGCTGATTCCTAGGTATTTGATTTACTGTGGCACAATTGTGAATGGGATCGTTTTCTTAATATCCCTTCCCTTCACTTTTGTTATTTGTATATTTGTATACTTTTAGGTATT
The DNA here is from genome assembly GCA_021461705.1 of Cryptotis parvus. Classification (NCBI taxonomy): domain Eukaryota; kingdom Metazoa; phylum Chordata; class Mammalia; order Eulipotyphla; family Soricidae; genus Cryptotis; species Cryptotis parvus. The sequence continues at coordinate 20,748 of JAJIBD010001066.1, read as the reverse complement.
GATTTTGTACCCTGCTACACTACTATAGGTATCTAATGTTTCTAGGAGCTTTTTGGTTGAGAGTTTAGAGTTCTCCAGGAATAATATCATGTAATCTGCAAACAGTGATAGCTTGACTTCTTCTTTGCCTATCTGGATGCCCTTAATGACCTTTTTTCTATGATTGCTATGGTAAGTACTTCCAGTACTATACTGAAGATAAGTGGTGAGAGTAGACAACCTTATCTTATCCCCAATCTTAGGGGGAGGTCTTCAGTTTTTCCCCACTGAGAATGATGCTCTCTGTGGACTGGGAAAACTGGGAAGCTACATGTAAAAAAATGAAATTGGACCGCTGTCTCCATGCACAAAAATCAGATCAAAATGGACTAAAGATCTCAATATCAGACATAAATCCATAAAGTATGTTAAAAATAATATAGGAAAAACCCTCCACAACATTGACGCTAAAGGCATCTTCAAAGATGAAACACCATTAACAAAGCAACTAGAAGCAAAGATAAACATATGGGACTACATGAAACCAAAAACTTCTGCACCTCAAAAAAAAAAAAAACAGTGACCGGGGGCCAGAGCGATAGCCCAGAGGTAGGACATTTGCCTTGCACGCGACCAGCCTGTGCCCGGGATCCCTGGTATCCCATATGGTCCCCCGAGCACTGCCTGGAGTAATTCCTGAGTGCAGAGCGAGGAGAAACCCCTGAGCATTGCCTGTGTGACCCAAAAAAGCAAAAAAAAAAAAAAAGAAGAAGAAGAAAGAAACAGTGACCAAGATACAAAGTCCACAGAGTGGGAAAGAATGTTCACCCAAAACCCATTTGATAAGGGGTTAATATCCAGAATATATCAGGCACTGGTAGCACTCTATAAGAAGAAAACAGCCAATCTCATCAAAAAATGGGGAGAAAAATAAACAGAAACTTCGACAAAGAAGAAATTTGAATGGTCAAAAGGCATATGAAAAATGCTTATCATCACTAATCATCAGAGATGCAAATAAAAACAACAATGAGATATCATCTCACATGAGAGAGACTGGCACATATCCAAAAGAGCAAGAGCAACAAGTACTGGCGTGGATGTGGGGAGAAAGGGTCTCTAATTCATTGTTGGTGGGAATGTCAACTGGTACAGCCTTTATGGAAAACAATGGACATTCCTCCAAAAACTAGTAATTGTGCTCCCATTTGACCCAGCAATACCACTCCTGGGAATTTACCCTGGGAGGCCAAAAACACACAGTGGAAACACCATCTACATGTCTATGTTCAGAGCAGCACTGTTCACAATAGCCAGAATCAGGAAACAACCAGAGAGCCCCAAAACAGGTGCCTGAATAAAGAAACTAAGGTACATCTACACAATGGAATACTATGCAGCTGTTAGGAAAAATGAAGTTATGAAATTTGCCTATAAGTGGATGGACATGGAGAGAATCATGCTGAGTGAAATTAGCCAGAGGAAAAAGAACATATGTAGAATGGCTACATTTATTTGCAGGATAAAAAAATAGCATGATACCAATATCCAAGGACAGACAAAACATGGATCAGGAGTTCTTGCCAGTGGGTGTTGACCTACTGCAAATGTGTGGGAGTCAGAAGTTAGGCAATACAGAGAAAGGAACCATGTACTAATAATTGTTGTAAATGATAATACCAGCCTAGAACTGAGCACTGAAAGTAGGCAAAGGGATATATATGATAACTCCAAATGTACGTATTGCAAGCCACAATGTATAAGAGAAGGGAATGAGAGAGAGAGAGAAAGAGAGAAAAAGAGAGAGAGGGGGGGGGGGGGAGGGGGGAAAAATCAGGTATATAGAACTTAACAGTTACATTGGATTTAGGTGGCAGGGTATTCTCACCCTACTACCAACAACGTAACAATCAATAACCAAAAGATAACAATCTGGTACTATCAAAAGGGAGAACATGGAAAGAGATTCTCAGCATGGTATTTATATGTAGGAATGATACATCAGACATGTAGCAGGAAGACTTCTCAAAATCCTTCCAGTATATCAGGGAATATCTATATATAAAATTATAAATATATTTCCCTATTATATTTCTATTTTATACAAGAACTTTAATTATTGGAGTTCTACACACTATAAAATTAATGATGTATATTTTAAGCACTAAGATAATTGCAAAAATATTTAATTTTTTCAGTTTTTAAATTTTATTTTAGGTACCAATTTACAATACTGATACTAGTAATGTTTCATGTATAAAACAGTCCAGCATCAAACCTTCCACCCGAAAGTTTACTTCCTTCAGCGATTGTATCAGTGTCATATCCTGTCTATTTTTTTTTGGAGGGGGTCACACCCGGCTATGCTCAGGGATTACTCCTGGCTCTGCACTCAGGAATTACTCCTGGCTGTGCTCAGGTGACCCTATGGGATGGCAGGGAATCAACCCGGGTAGGCTGCTTGCAAGGCAAACACCCTCCCCTCTGTGCTATAGCTCCAGCCCATATCCTCCTCTCTTATCCCTCCCCAATCACCTCGTACGTTTATGTTCTCTACTAAAGACCACGTCTCATTTCATATTGCCTTTATCATTTCTAAATTTTTATTAATGTAATATTACTTTAAATACCTAACTTGACTTAGTTATTGGAAAACCTTTTATTAATTATCTTGGGATTTTTTTTGTTGTTGTTGTTTCATTTTGGAACCAAACCCAGTGGTTCTGGGGAGCTACTCTCAGCTCTGTGCTGAGGGGTCACTTACACTGTGCTTGGGGAACCATACAGTTCAGGGATCAAACCTGAGCATTCTACACTCAGCCCACTGAGCTAACTTTTCTCTGACTCTACTGAGAATTTTTTAAATGTCTGAAACAAACAAAAGGACTGTAAACATCATTTCCTACTATATTTTTATGCATTTTAGTAGAAATCAAGTCACTCTAATAAAAAGTTCAAGTTCCAAGAGATGTGTTGAATATATGAAATACACACCTCTCAAAAACAGGATGAAAATAGACACTAAAATATCTCTATAGAAATTCCATGTGGAAATAATACTAAATACAATCCATGCATCATTAAAATTAATTTATATGTTTTTGTTTCTTTTCAACAATGTTTTTGCTATACAATCTATTTAAATTTTGACGTAGCTTCACACATAGACAAGTTGATATGCCTCACCACACCCATCACTAAAGGTATCAATTAAGCTCTCTATTTTTTTCTTTTTTGTCTTTTTATCAATATGGCAGCTGGAAAATCTAATTTGTATGTTTGGTACATGATCTGCAATGGAGTTTTGTCATTACCATTCTCTCTAAATATCCTGTAGTGCTTATATATGTTCCTTTGTGTCAATTTAGCTCTCCAGTGCCTTGCTCAGGGGTCTCACAGAGGGAAGAAGTTACAGGCACACTCCTGTGACATTCTTCAACCCCCTGAATACCAGGATAGGCTTTTCAGTCCCAGAATCCTCCAGTAGTATTCAATCTTCCCTGGAATAATGCAAGTAAAGGTCTTTGCCTGCCAGCAGCTCACTACCTGGAAAGCACTGCTATTTATAGAAGCTGCAGTCCGTGGGAAGTAATAGTCCCTCAGAATTCTCAGAAGAGTTTGCCTTTCGATTAGAGCCCAGCCTGATTAGGAAAGTGAAGATCAATTTGTGACTATTTTTAGACCATCCAATATACAGTTGGTAGTGCTGAAATTTAGATTCATTCTCCCCCAAGAGGCAGAGCACAGCTGCAAAGTCAAAAGTGGGTTTTTACATGAGGATAAATAATTAGCTTCCCTGTAAACAGACCCATGGAGGAAGTCAGTGCAAGGGCCTGTCTGAAGAAAAGAGGGTGGACGCAGATGCTGAGGAGGAACTGCCCATAGTTAAAATGGTTTTAAAGGAGTTTGGTGGAAAACCTTGCAGATTCAATATCCAGTTCATTCTCTGATCTTCTTGATAATTCTAAGCATCCTGAAAAAATTTCAGAACATTGAGAAAAATTACAAAAAATAAAGCTCATTTCTGAGATCCCCCCTACGGACACTCCTAATTTGGAATTCTCATGGTTAAGAAGCACTAATTTATAATCTGAATCTCTATGCCAAGACTCAGAAGAAAAGCAGAATCTTGGTCTTTTCTATTTTTTATTAAAATTTGTTCCACATATTTCACAAAAAATAACAACATGATGTTCCCATGTTGCTGTTGGGAATGTGACCTGCTCTCTCAGTCATGAGCAGACACTTCGACCAATGGGATTCTCTGCACTGAACTGCAAGACTGTGGAACTGATACTTGGGCACAGACGTTTGGGCTACCACATATAGAAAGTACAGTTTTACAACTGGTAGAAGTTCTCAGATTTTCTGGCCTGAAATTGTGTGGTTATTCCTAACTTTCATTTTGGTTTTTGGACTACCTAACTCACAGCTAAGTGTGGAGATACATGCCCACAATTATCTTATTAATAAAGCAATTTATCATTTGCTTTATACTTGTCATAGAAATCATCATTATACATAATTAAGTGTCTGGTATTAATCTTTCATTATTAAATGAAGAAACTGGAATAAAATGTTTATTGACTAGTTTTAGTCTCAGAAAGAGAGCAACAATTAGGGAAAAATGTGGAACATTTATCATCCACATTTCATATTTCTTTTACATATCAGTCTTCAAAAAGTCATTCAACAAACCCTGATCGAGGACTTCTATTACCGATTGTGTACCTACTTTGTGCCATGTTGTCTTATTAAATATTAAATATGTAAATCTCAAGAAAGTTAATCAGATACCTAGCTAATTACAAACGATTGAAACAATTTTATCTTCGCCATAATATTCCACTAAAATAATGAAAGACATTTTTCAAGAATACTATAAGTGAGCAGAGTATATATCAACTATCAATTTCTTTAACTGAATAATTTCATGTACTACAAAACATTTGGTAGGACATATTTTTGTTATTCATGTTATAAATATTTTAAATTTTTTGGCAGAATTGTGTAAAAGCCTGCTCAAAGTTGTGTGTAGTTCACTTTACAGACACCATGTCTTCAGATCCTGTCCTCTTGACTACTGACTATAATAAAGGGAGAAAAGGCATTAACCCTCCCTCCCAATTGAAGATAGTTCCCACAGAAAACCTATTAGCAGTTAAGAAATTTTTTGTCAAATGTTTTGGAACTAGCACAGAGAAAGGTAATCGATGGCACCAGGTAGATAGAGCCTCCAGTTATGCGTGTTAGAAGAGTGATATGAGCGTTAAAAGCTGTGTTTGGTACCAAAAAAAAATTCTGAAGAAGTTCATAATTAGCTAGTATTAAATGAGATTAATACAGGTCACTGCATATGTTCACCAAGTTAGGGGAATAAAACCAGAATTGACTAGATCATTCAACTCTCCAGGCTCACCCTCCATGACATAGCAAGTGATTAGGTCACCTATCTTCTTTATCTCATACATATTTCATGTTTTCATATTTCATTATTTAATTACATATTTTTATCTAAAAAACTTAAAGGAGCCCTTCAAAGTAGCTTCCTCATTGGGACTTGGGATACCCAAGCAAAAGAGCAGACTTAGAAAGGATGGAAAAATATGAAATAAAAGAGATACTGTGAGGCATTCTAATATTTTGGATTTTAAAATACTAATAATAATGAAAAGTCTTTAAAGAATTTTAGAGAGGACTTCTCATTCTAATTTGGCAGAGTAAATGTATTTCTGTTGCCTTCTTCCAAAAAATATCCTCAAAAATAAGAACTAAAAAAAAGAAAGAAGCTCATTTTATCTTCAGTGAATTGAGAAACATCTTAACACACTCTGAGAGACGATGAACCACAGAAGCAGAAAAGTAAATTACTTAGCAAATAGCGCAACCTTAAGTGCCCACAAGAAATAGAAATCAACCCTATATGCCCCGTGAAGAAATGAAAACAGCTTTGAAATTTAGAGTACCCAGGTACCACAGGAGGTAGAGTTGAGAAGGCGGTGCTGGCAGCTACAAGAGAAGTAGAAAAGTTTGAGTAACAGACATTTAGATCCATAGGGCTCCCATCCAAATCCCTTAGCCATAGGTTTAGTCTGGTGTTCCAAGTTGGAAATTGAGTCTCTACTTCATTAAAATGTGTTTAAAAGCATAAACCTAGATAGCAAGTCCTCAAATAACATTATTTCACTCAGATTCTTTCCTTGTAACATTGAAGAGGGAAATGATCATTCCTGGCCAGCACCACCATCTCTGCTTTTTGTGCATTCCCTCTCAGTCTTGTCTATGTGGGTTTTTGCAGAGACCCTGGATGTCTCCCATATATAAAAGGTGATCTTTTCAACCAGACTTGTGTCACCAGGTCTTATCTATTATTTATATCAGTTAGACATTGGTTAATTAAAAGTTTCAATTTCTTTTTTAAATTTTATTATATCTCTGTGAGATAGAGAATTACAAAGCTGTTCATGATTGGGTTAAAGACGCAATTTCTGGGCACTTAACAAGGATGTTAAATGAGAATTTACTGTATATAAAAGTGATGCAGATCAGAGTTAAGTAATCCACACACCTTTGAGTTGAGGCTTTTTCTATAGAAAAATAAACCTTCTCTTGGAATAGACCTATAATTCTTAATCAAAATACTATAGCCATCTAATCTATTACAGTGAAACTCATCAGACAACTCAGTGTTGGCATTCAGTTCTAAGCCTCTTACCCATTAATATTAAGAGATAACAGAAATTACCAAACACTGAGAAAAATAACCTACTGAGAAAATAAATGTGAACAAAGAGAGAAGAACACAAAGGTAACTGAGTTAATGCAGAGCACATACAAATTTCAAAGAAATGTAATTAATATCTAGATAAAAAGGAACATAATATAATCCATATAATATGAAAACTTCAGTCATATAAAAGTACATTCAGGAAACAAGTGAGAGTTCTTGGAAATTTAAAATATGGTGACTCAATTCTTTAAATTTGAAGTAAGTTCTTAATAATAAAATCAAGAAAATTTTCCAGAAAACAGACAAGAAAGATAAGCAACAAATAATAGAGACAAGAAAATTAGAAGATCAATCCAAGAACTTGAACATCCCTCAAGTAAGAGTCCCCATGGAGATCTGAATAGAAGGGATGATATTATCACAGAAAAAAATGCAAGTACATTTCCTAGAATAAAGATACACAAGTTCTCTCTAAAGAACAAGTTAAAAGCAGGAGAAGAAAAATAAAATAAATTACAAAAAGTCCCAAACTAAATAATATCACTATGAAATTTCACAGCAAAACAGGATATTAAATACTCCTGTAGGGAAAATTACCTTAAAAGGTATAGAGATGTGAATAATAGTAGACTTCGCTGCAGGAATGGGGTGAGTTAAGAATATGAAGCATTTACTTCAAAAATACTATTGGAAAATAATTTATACCTTAGACATCTACATTTATCCAGATTGTAAATCAAGTCTGGTCATAAAATGGAAAAATGTTTTAACATTCCATTTCAAAAATGTAATTCTTATTCACTGTCCCCTTTGTTGGAAAACTTCAGAAAGACAGATTGCAATGAAACATTAGAAATAAACCAAAGAATGAAAATTCCATAGCAGTTTAATGATAAAGAAAGCCTCAAGGATGATGACTGGATTAGGACAAAATGGTTTTTGAGGGAAACAACACTACTCATAGCATTCCTCTATGAAGGAATAAGCAATTAGAATAGTGATGGGTGTTCGTAGGAAAAACTTAAAGCCAGACCAGCAGTTTTTTCTAAATACTGAAATCAATTTATTTATAACCCTTTCAACTTTTACTTAACCCAAGTAAGAAATAAATTCACATACACACACAAAGTCTAACATTTTTGGAATCAAAGGAACATGTGCTTCAGGAAAAATAAATGTGCATAACCCATAAAGGCCCGCATCATGTGAGACTCCAAGTATGTACAGGATGGTCACAATACTACATAAAAGGAAAAAATTACTAGCTTGTAAAGAAAAGTAAATTAAGTTAAAATTGTCAGGATAATATTGTATCACTGGTGCTCTTAGAAAAATTACATGGAGGAAAATTTTGAAAATTTTTCAATAGGAGAAAAAATGATAAGAAAATTTAGTGGAAATAAAATAATATTCAAAAACTATACAAGGAAATAAAACTATTCTAAAGGCTCTAAAAATTTTTAAATTGTCATAATACTAAATCCCTGTTAATAAGTTAAATAAAATGAAAATTGCAATATAAATTTGTAAAAAGAATTGTGATATATAGAGAAATTATAGTTAACTGTCAGTAGATACTATCTAACTGTGTGAAGAAAAAAATATATGTGAGCTAATTATTTAGATATATGGAAGTAACCACAAGAAAAAATGACTCAAAGGATTTAAATCAATTTTCCTGAAGAAGCAAAACAGAGCCTATCAGAGCAGGTGGTGGCTATTCTTTTCAAAGTAAAAAAAAATAGTTTTATTCTATTTTTTAAAATCATCTGACATATTCAAATCATTATTTTAAATAAATCTATATCGCTATTGGGTGTGATTCAAGAACTAGTTATGTTTAAGCTGACTTCTTTTATACTCTGCTTCTGATGGACTAAAGGCACTGTGACTTACCTAAAAGGCATAAGATAAACAAAATTGTCCCTACACTGAATTATATACAAATCTAAGAAGGAATGTATAATAAAATGTACATATGTGCAATTCACTATCACTATCACTATCCTCCCGTTGATCATCTATTTGCTAGAGCGGGCACCAATAATATCTCCATGTGTCCTGTCTCATGCTAGTAGAGCCCAAGGGCATCTATTTGCTCCAGGAACATAAAGAGCCTCAACCATTATATTAGGTCATGGGAATGAACTAATATAATTGTTACTGGTATTTGGCATATCAAATAAAACAGGGCAGCTTGCCAGGCTTGCCGTGCAGGTGGCATACCCTTGTAGTTACCTCTAAATATAGCATTTATAGATGAACCGTGCGGCAGCAAGTGGCCATGCGAGAAGGGCTGTGATAGGCTGTTGCTGGGTGGAGTTCTGACGAGAGGGAAGTCCAGATGTGGAAAATGGCAGCCCGATGGAGTGGGGGTGGGGTCATCTGGCTTGTTGTGCAGCTCTGCTGGGTGGCGGGTTAGGGCTAGAACCCGCCATCCCTCCCGGCGACTCGTGAGTGGCTGGGCACAGGGAGAGCAAGTAGCAGCTCTGCCCCATGTCTGTAAGTCTCTGGTTCAGCATACCTGGGCAGGATTGAAAAAAAAACTGCTGCAGGGTGGAACTCGATGAGACGGGCTGTGATAGGCCCCACAACAAGCCAGATGACCCCCCCACTCCATCGGGCCGCCATTTTCCCACATCCAGACTTCCCTCTCTTTTGAACTCCACCCAGTGACATCCTATCACAGCCCAGCCCGGATCATCGACACCCACCCTGCAGCAGTTTTTTTTTTTTTTAATCTGGCCCAGGTATGCTGATTCAGAGACTTACAGACATGGGGCAGAGCTGCTACTTGCTCTCCCTGTGCCCAGCCACTCATGATGCGCCTGGGAGGGATGGCGGGTTCTAGCCCTGGCCCACCACCCCAGCAGAGCCGCACAACAAGCCAGATGACCCCCCACTCCATCGGGCCGCCATTTTCCACATCCGGACTTCCCTCTGGTCAGAACTCCACCCAGCGACAGCCTTTCATTGAGTTCCACCCTACAGCAGTATTTTTTTCTATCCGGCCCAGGTATGTGCAATTAAAATATTAGATAAGAAAGGTCAGCTTGGAGATCTGCATAAAGCATTAGGATTTTATAAAGAAATAACCTTGACTGTATCTTTGAAGACTTTCATGATCTTTCTAGAAGGACAGATTGACAACAGTGGATGGATAGTTCCTTAAGACTAGAAAAGTATGCTCCTGTTTCCTAATTTTGTTTATGCACAAAGGGAGCTCTTTGGACACAGAACCTGATTATTTTGTAGTTTTCTTTTCTTCATAAATGGGATGTCGAAAAGTCCAAAGTCAAGAGCAATAGAATGTAGGAGCAAACTTTGACCATAGTTTAACCATGTCCTGAGACTTTAGCATTAGCTGATGCCAAAACACACAGGGAATAAGTATATCACTCCAAATGGAGGTGATATTTTGATGACAGACTACTTCCAACCTGTATGTGGAGAGTGAGACAAGTTTGATTTTTCAAGAATAAGTTAGGAAGTATCAAGATGGAGCTACAAAGTCACCGTACAAAAGTTCTAAAGAAAGAGCAAGGCTAAGAGTGTGATAGCTAATTTTTTTGCACAGGGATATACATATTCTGGTACCAGAAAGCAACCATTACAGCCAAATAAAAACTAACACAAAGTAGAACCCAAAGAATAGGTAAGGATGACAGCCAATAGGATCAAGTCAAGGAAAGTATAATATAGCAGAATGAGAACTGTCTTAGTGCAAAGCCACATCAAACAGGAGTTTGAAAAATACTTTAATGGTGTTTTCAACTTGGTAGGAAAGAGCTCCATGACTGATTAAGAGTATTTCTGTTAATGCAAAAGTGGATTTTCTCATGCTTGTGTGTTCTTGAGAATTGTATAAAAGATTTGCATGCAAAACTCAGAAGAAGGAAAGTTAGCTTATTGTACGGATGGTTCCCAGCCCTCCCCAGATGTCTAAGCCTCTCCATTACCCATGAACATTGTCTTTGTCCTGTACCTAACCAGCAAGGTCCCATGAATGACTTCCCTGTGCTGGCCCACACATCCCACTCACCTCCTGTGAACAATGTCACTGGTCAAGTGCCTGAGCTGCTCTCTACCCCATGTATGCTTTTCAGGAGATCGCCATGGTTGCCCACATGGACCAGATTCCTGTGCTCTGCACCATTGCTGGACTTCCCAGTTTTACTCCCAACAGTTCCTGATGCCTAGGTCCTACTCTCTGGCCATGACCTCGTGCTCATGGGTTAGAATTCTGGGCTCAGCACTTTATCTCCTCTAGGGCATCCGAGCTCAGCCTGCACCAGGAAAATCCTGAGCACCAAAGCCCTGTGAGTAACTAAGTTGACCTGGGAGTTCAAACCCTGTCTGAATTCTTCCCTTATCTAGCCCAGGGATGCACGCCTGAACTAAGTCCTAACCTGGTGCGTGCAACACTACCTGACCTGGAGGTCCTCTGCAAGGAACGGTGGGTCCCAGGAGTCCTTGTTCAGAGAGAATGGACAAAAGCTAGCCTCTAGTGGGCTTGCTCGGGGTCTTTTATCTGTAGCCAAAGCCAAACCCCAGCCATTCTCTTCTATATCCTGATTTACTACCTGTGTCAGTGGTGGAGATTTAAAGTAACCTGCTGCTCTACACCTCAACCTGCTGTAACACTTCTGCTGGCCACAAAATGGGGAGCATAAGCACATTCACCTTCTATTCCCTGTCCTTCCTGTAGATAATCTCAGTACCTTGATATAAACTCAACCTTCTCTGTGAAATAGTTACAAGGCTGCTCATGATCAGGTTTCAGCCATACAATGTTCCAACAGCCATCCCTCCACCAGTGTACATTTCCCACCACCAATGTCCCCGTTTTCCCTTCTGCTCCGCCCTCACTCCTGACTCTATGGTAGGCACTTTTCTTTCTCCCTCTTTCTCTTTCTCTGGGCATTATGGATTGCAATACAGATACTGAGAATTTATCATGGAACATGTGTTTTAAGACACCAAAAATAAGCAAGGCTATTATGCGCTTCACACTTGGCCACATTGTGTTAACTTTACTAGTTAGATGACTGTCGGGAGCCGCTGGAGTCCCCAACAGTAGCAGGACAGAAGTGCTTTTCTACCTCCGAGGCTGTCTGGGGGAATTGATGAAAGCTCATGAGTCCAGGACAGTTCCAAAAAAGGCGTTTAATAGTATAAAGGCTCTACCACTGCAATCCAATATAATGAACAAACTCTAGCTCTGGTCAGAACTTAGACCATAAAAGAGAGCCCAAGTTTCCCACCAAAGACAGAGGATCTCACTCGAGAGGAGTCCTACCCAAAAGAAGGGGTGAGAGCCTCAAGTCAGTCTCTTATATACACCAAAGTAATCCTAACTGTTGACAGGGAGGGTCCTGTCAACAAAGAACCCTAAACAGCTTCTAGATAGTAGAAGAGTGTAGAAGGGTGGTACCACAAACTATTATAAAGTATAAACAAAGGCTTAAGCCAAGGACTAATCCCTTCTTCCAAGTGTATCTCTTATGTAAAACAGTGGAGAGAGAGGGGGGCTGGTATAAAGTAATACATCTTAATTTCACAGGCTTCATGTAATCTAGATGGTACCCACAAGGTCCTTCTTATTTACTATCTGCACCAGGGTGATTCTGAGTATCTCAATCTCTGTATACTGAAAGGGTCACGCTCGCCTGCTTGAAGGCAAACTAGTATGAATCTTCCTATAATTTTAAATGATAGTCTCAACTTAGCTAGGGTGGCAGTCTCCTGGTAAATTCTAACTGTCCCACTCTGGGTGCAGTGGGTATAAAGAGGAGCTGTGCCTAATCTAGGTAACATAGAAGTCTTAGGAGATGTATAATAATAAGTCAGAAGTTACGTATAGAGCCAAGGTGACTTCTGTAACTGCCACACCATCTATCAGTGTTTACATAGAAGAGAGATCTCATTAGAATGAACCTTGGCTTAAGAACATGTAAATAGATTAAGCTGTGAGCAAAGCTCCCAAGCTAGCTAAACCTGATCCAACAGATGGAAAACACAAGTGATAGTTATAATTTAAAAATGCATCACTTGGGTTAATTAAATTAATTTCATGTATATGAATATATTCTAAAATATAGGATCATATTTAGATGAGAGTAGTTTGTGTTTTTTATTTGCTTGGGTTTATTACAGGTAAATCTGAGGATTTTCTTTATCTTTAACTTATCAAATTAATATAGATTTACTGAGAAACTAAGGATGAATGTAGAACAGGCCAACATTGTATTAAATGTTACTACCAGATGATGATAACTTCCTCTAATTCTGCACTCCAGATTAATTCAAAATTTCTTGAAATGGTATACTGAGATAGAAAGCCCATCAACCAAAATTCCCAAGAAAAGAGCTTTGACCCACCCCTTTAATTCTAAACTGCTTCAGACTGACAAATCACTAAAACCAGTGTTTGGTTAATTAGTGATTTGATCAGTTAATTTTAAAAAAGGACCTTCATTAAATTGATCAACCATGAAGTTAAGTTTTAAGTGAATTAATTTTCATTGAGTTTAATCAACCCAAGCCCCCTTTAAATACCTTAGAGTTTGTAGGCCTCTGAGGTGGATGTGGTGATTTTACAATAAGAGCTAGAAGACTTCTTAGAAGATCATGTGTAAAATCCCATCCCATTTTGAAATGAAAAATTACAGACACCTCTTGAGTTGACAAAAGAGAATTCGACCTAATGTCTTCTGACAAGTAAGGTACCAAGGACTCAGGAGAACCCACTCTGAGACAAAGGATTGCAATAATGTCATAATAGAGGGTTATATGAACGATGCTTGTTTGGGAGTTTGTTTTGTCATTTATTTCTGAGTAACTGTTAATTACAAAGGTATTCATGATTTAGTTTCAAACATACAATGTTCTAACACTATTACTCATTCCCTCCGCCAATGATTCTCTAGTTTGCCACCCACACTCACAGAAGCACACATTGTTTTATAATATTTTAGGCCCCGTAGTTTATAATGCTGTTACTAATAGCATATTATGCACATCACTTCTGTGTTCTTAGATGTCCTATTCCTCTACCTCACCACCACCACAAATGGCAGTATCCTACTGAAGACTAGTTCTCAAGTTCTTCATCACTGTCAGAATCTGCCAAAGTCAGTGCCAATTTCTCCTGAAATGAGTACCCAGAAGAATCCCATGCAGAGCTGGGTCAGCCATATTGCAAATTAGCAGAGTATTCTAGAATGTATTTGTTGAAGCAGAAGAAGCTCTTAGAGCAGTTTAAAGTCTCCAATAGTCTTTCCATTTTGCCTTCACCTGGAGTTTACAGGTGAACCTAACTTTGTAATATATCCCACCTATAGGATTAACTCGAAACCACAAAAGGAGCTATGATCTCATTGAGAAATTTGAAGGTCTCATGCTTAATTTATTTTAAAGAGTAAGAGAACATCTCTGTAGCATAATCCTTCAGGGATGTGCTGTCCCTGGCAGGTGAACAGATAATCAAGAAATATCTCTAGCCTATCATCAGAAATGCATGTATAAATAATAACTTAGTTTCTATACTTTGCTTCTTGATGGAAAGAAGATGAGGTAGGAAAATAAAGCATAATGTGGTAAGACACTTGGACTTCGGCATGGGAGGAAGAATAACTCTGGCTAAGTAATAATACTCCTTCCTAATATTCATCAAGCTATAATCCTCTGCAAATGATCATCATAATTTTTATCATTAATATGCATATACTAGCTATACTATATTTACCTATTAACCATTTTAATTGATTTACTATTCTACATTTCACAGTATTTTCATAAAAAAATTCTATTTTATGCATTATTATTATTCTCAAAATACATATAAAATTTGAAAATATCCACATTTGTGGCAAAGTAAATTTTTGTGTCACAAGTTCAAGCTTCCACCCTGCTAACAGAACACGTGTAAAACTTTACTTGCCAGAGTTTCCTCACCTGCACAGTGCGGTGTAACAGTTATCTGATGCTGTTTCTTGTTCATCTATGTACTGGAAGCTGTGCATGCCTTGTCATACCTGCCAGCCTTCTGAATAGGGAGTACACAGAAGCTATATTTTTGTGGTAATAAATTTGAGTCCAGCTTCAGTTCATCAGTCCCTTTTCCTGGGTGTTTTGAGTCGAGATAAAAAAAAAATCTGATGTAACAGAATCTACAACCTATAAACTTAGGGCAGTCATGCTTTTGTCATTTTCTTGGGGGGTCTACTTTTAGACTTCTTTCCTCTCTGTTCATTCACTTTTAGACAAAATAGACAGTGATAGCTCTATTCCACATATTATTCTCTAGGAGGAGTAGAGATAGGACAATAGCAAAAATATAAAAATAACAAAAATAAACCAGTCTGCGAGGAGTTTGTAGATTATGATCTATGAACATGCCGAAAGTTTGCTAATTCTTCCTTTTTATGCTACTCCATTATATTTATAGCAAATTCCTACATTCTCTTAGACTTAAATTACTTTTACTTAATTTCACTACTTCATTTACATGCGGAGAAGATAAAACTAACACATGAAGTTAATAACTTCCCACCCTGGTTTCTTGAGGATTCAGTGAGAAGAAATGCTTATCTCTTAATAGCGGTCTGGGTGGGCCCTCAGAAAGGAACAGTTATAACCTATGTGACATTCCATTGCACAATTTATCTCCTACACCCCCATGTACACACCCTTTCTGATGCATAAAAACAAAAGGAGAGAAGGTAAGAGAAGATAGTAACAGAAGAGCAGGCTCTGGGCAAGAGGCCTGAATCCTGAAAGAGAGGAGGAATGTGTAACAAAGACCATAATGAGAAACTGCTAGAAGCTTCACAGTATTATTAGACCAGAGGTGTCAGGCTTTTGTGTTTGTGTTCTTACTACATTACGCTCTCTGGAAGAAGCACTAGGGAGGTTAAGAAGAACATAGAAACCAAGACAAACTTTCAATTTTTTCTCAGCTCCCCTCTGCCCCCCCCAAATCAACTGTGCCTAGTTGAGTTTATTCTTTGAGCAAACTGAAATCCCCACCCAGGAAAAAGATCATGGTGATTTATGTATCTGAAATATCTCCTGAATCTTCAAATACAACAGAAGTGTCTGGGAAAAATTATATTCTCTTTTTCTTTCTATGCTCCTTCTTCCCTCCAACTCCTCTTCCACACCAATTCCTCCCTATTATCCCTATTCCTTTCTGGATCCTGTTTCATGTTGCCCAAAATGTCTAGTTAATCACTCATAAAAACAAAAGGGAAAAAAAAGTTCTTGGCCTCACTAAGCAGCTTACCCAGCAGGATGCTATCACTGATCATAGACTCTTCTCTGTGGGTCACTGACTTGTTCCCTCTATTCAACACTATTAGTTTCTGTATAGTGACTTCTTATGTCCTTCATGCTGTAGTTCAGTCTTAACTTCCTTCTCTAAACTTTCTACTCTTGTCTGTAGACTATATCAGGATTTTTATAATTTAAGCATCCTCTTCTGCACATCTTCTTGACATTTCTGATTTTCCTCCCTCCCCAATCCCCAGAGAAGCATCTACTGTCACAATCCCTGAATCAGCTGAGCAGTGATCTCAGAGTGTTTTGCAGTTATTCCTGGTACAATTAGGAAAAGTAGAAAGTAGGGAAGGGGCAGCAATGGAAAACAGTTTTTCTTCTCAGTCACAACCACTCTTTTCAAGAACTCATAGCCTCTGGAGTCTTTTCTCAGTATACAGTTTCCTCAAGCTTTACCCAAAACATGGTCCCTGTCATGGGTTCTCCCAGAGTCTCTATTAAAAGTGGATAGGTTAATCTCACCCCAGTGAAAATTTCACTGAACTTTCACTATTGCTTAGAACTCACCACCGCTAGAAAACTATCAAGAAGATTTCTCAAGGATCATACTACTTAGGAAGATAAGTGGGAGCCCAAGTTTTCCCAGAAAGATAAGGATTGCATGGAGAGGCAGAGTCCATGACCCACTGTGGCCTTTCTGACTCTGATTAAGGTTGATCTTAATGAGTTGCCAAGATTCAACCAGGTTGGTCATGTGTAAGGCAAGTTCCTTACATACTGCACTATGTCTCAATCCCATCTGTAACAAGTTTGAAGGTATAAAACTTGCTATGGATAACTGAACATTCACCCTCACTGAACTCCAACTTTGTGGGGCAGTAAGGCTGATGTGAGTAATATTAGCAGAATGTTAGCTTTATCTTTCTCAGTGTGTTTTCCACATGGATTACCCCCTGTATTGCTCATAAGTGACAAAACATCTGGAAATTATCATGGTACTCAAAATATTAATTTTATGAAATTATATAATAAGTTTTATAAATCATGATTCTTAAAATAAGTTTTAAAAAATATAGTGGCTAGGAAGACAGTATAGTGAGTAAGGCACTTGTTTTGCTTGTGAGCAATCTGGGTGCAATCCCTGGTATCCATGTGTGTTCCTCTGAGCTTACTTGGAATGTTCACACAACACAGAGCCAGGAGTAAGCTCTGAGTGCAAGTGGGCACGCCCCAAACAAAAAAAGACAGTAATTTTCAAAGGCTGCTCCAGAATATTACTACAAATTTTGTACCTTAAAACAGTACAAATGTATGATCTTTCACCCTTGAAAATTTTAAATGAGGTTTACAAGAAACAAGTGAAATATAAACAGGGATCACTCACTGTGAGAGAGCAAACACTTGGCACATGCAATACCTGACTATGTTCCTCAGCATCTCATTGCTCCCACACCTCAGCAACTCCAGAATACAATGCTTTGAGTCCTGGGGCACTTCACCTCAGTTTTACAAGTTGAGCAAGTTTGGGGAGCCACTGGGGTCCCCAACAGTGTCAAGAGAGAAGTTCTCTTCTACCTCTGAAGCCACTGGCTAATGGATGAAAATACAAAAGTCCGGGGAAGTTCCAAAAGGCTTTTATTTTTATTTTATTTTTTTAATTCCTCAAAGTATTTTTCGCTTTATTTAAACACCATGGTTTACAAAGTTGCTCATATTACATTTATTAGAGACATTCAGTTTTCCAACACCAATCCGACCACCAGTGTCACCTTCCCTCCACTATTGTCCCCATTTTCCCAACCATACCTCTAGCCTGCCACCTTACCAAACTCCCAAAATTTATATTTCTTTTTTTATTAAACATTTTATTATACCACCGTGCAAGATATACAATTACAATGTTGTTCATGTTTAGAGGTTTCGGTCACACAGTGTTCCAGTACCCTCCCCTCCACCAGTGCCCATTTTCCACCACCATTGTCCGCAATTCCCTCCCCCTCCCATAGCCTGCCTAAATGGCTGGTTCTTTGTCTCTTTTCTCTCTCCTTCTCTCTCTTTTCCTTCTCTTACACATTGTGGGTTGCACTACATACACTTAGAGACATCATGTGCATTTTTTGGCCTGGATATATGCTCAGTTCTAGGTTGTTATTAGCTCTTTCGACATTTATTCACACATGTTCCCTTCTCAGTCGTACCTAACCTCTGACTCCCACATGTTTGCGGTAATTTCCACTTTTGGTATGATAAGACTACCTGATATATTTATGTCATGCAAATAAATGCAGTCATTCTATATCTCTCTCTTTCCTTCTGACTAACTTCACTCAACAAGATCCTTTCCATGTACATCCATTTATAGGCAAATTTCATAACTTCATTTTTCCAAACAGCAGATAGTATTCCATTGTGTAGCTGTACCACAGTTTCTTTATCCAGTCATCAGTTCTCGGGCATACTGGTTGTTTCCAGGTTCTACTATTGTGAATAGTACTGCTATGAAAATAAAAGTGTAGATTGTGTTTCTGCTGTGTATTTTTTGGCTTCCCGGGTTTATTCCCAGGAGTGGTATGGCTGGGTCAAAAGGGAGCTCAATTTCTAGTTTTGGAGGAATGTCCATATTGTTTTCCAGAAAGGTTATACAAGTCAACATTCCCACCAACAATGTATGAGAGTCCCCTTTTCCCGCATCCATGCCAGCACTTGTTGCTTTTACCCTTTTGGATATGGGCCATTCTCTGTGGTGTGAGGTGATATCTCATTGTTGTTTTGATTTGCATCTCTCTGATGTTAGTAATGAGGAGCATTTTTTTATATGCCTTTAGGCCATTCGAATTTCTTCCTTGTCAAATTTTCTGTTCATCTCTTCTCCCCATTTTTAATGGGGTTGGCTGTTTTCTTCTTATATATCTGTACCAAATGCCTGGATATTAACCCCTTATCACATGGGTATTGGGTGAATATTCTTTCCCATTCTGTGGACTGTCTTTCTATCTTGCTCAATGTTTCTTTCGAGCTGCAGAAGGTCTTCAGTTTCATGAAGTTTCATATTTTTATCTTTTCTTTTTAGTTGCTTTGTTAATGGTGTTTCACCTTTGAAGATGTCTTTAGCTTCAATGTTGTGGACGGTTTTTCCTTCATTTTCTTCAATGTATTTTATGGATTCAGGTCTGATATTGAAATCTTTAATCCATTTGATCTGATTTTTGTGCAAGGTGTTAGACACAGGTCCAAATTCATTTTTTACATGTAGCTGTCCAGTTTTTCCAGCACCACTTGTTGAAGAGGCTTTCCTTACTCCAGTTTGGACTCTTTGCACCTTTATCAAAGATTAACTGATCATGTCTTTGAGGGTGGGTGTCAGGATACTCAACTCTAATCCATAGGTCCACAGTTTTGTTTTTATTCCAATACCATGCTGTTTTAATGACTACTGCTTTGTAGTACAGTTTGAGGTTGGGAAAGGTGATGCCTCCCATCTTCTTTTTTCCCAAGGATTGCTTTAGCTATCCGTGGGGTTTATTATTCCATATGAATTTCAGGAGTGTTTGGTCAATTTATTTAAAGAATGTCATGAGGGGCCGGAGCGATAGCCCAGCGGGTAGGCATGCCTTGCATGGCTGTGTTGCGCCTGGGTTCAATCCCCCGGCATCCCATATGGTCCCCCGAGCACCGCCAGGAGTTATTCCTGAGTGCAGAGCCAGGCGGTAACCCCTGAGCATTGCTAAAAAAAAAGAAGAAAACCAAAAAGCAAAAAATAAATAAAAAAAAAAAAAAGAAAGAATGTCATGTGTATCCGTATAGGGACTGCATTGAATCTGTACAAAGCTCTGGGGAGTATTACCATCTTAACAATGTTAATTCTCCCCATCCATGGGCAGGGAATGTGATTTCACTTCCTCATGTCCTCTTTTATTTCTTGAAGCAGTGTCTTGTAGTTCTCTTTGTATAGGTCCTTTACACACTTGGTTAAGCTGATTCCTAGGTATTTGATTTTCTGTGGCACAATTGTGAATGGAATCAATTTCTTAATATCCCTTTTGTTCTCTTTTGTTATTTGTGTATAGGAAAACCACCGACTTTTGGGTATTGATTTTGTATCCTACCACTTTACTATACATATCTATTGTTTCTAAGAGTTTTTTGGGTATAGAGATTAGGGTTCTCTAAGTATAATATCATGTCATCTGCAAATAATGATAGCGTGATTTCTTCCTTGCCTATCTGGATGCCCTTTAATGTCCTTTTCTTCTCTGATTGCTATGGCAAGTACTTCCAGTACTATATTGAATAAAAGAGTTGAGAGAGGGCAACTTTGTCGTGTTTCTGATCTTAAGGGGAAGGCTTTTAATTTTTCGCCATTGAGAATAATACTCGCTGTGGGATTTAGGTGGATGGCTTTGACTATCTTGAGGAAGCTTCCTTCAATTCCCATTTTCTGGAGGGTTTTAATCATGAATGGGTGCTGGATCTTTTCAAATGCTTTTTTCTGCATCTATTGATAGGATCAATGGTTTTTATTTTTTCTCTTATTGATATGATGTATTATGTCAATTGATTTGCGAATGTTGAACCATCCTTGCATTCCCGGGATGAATCCTACTTGGTCATAATGTATGATCTTTTTGATGATTCTTTGGATTCTGTTTGCTAGTATTTTGTTGAAGATCTTAGCATCTGTGTTTATCAAGGAGATTGGTTTGTAATTTTCCTTCTTTGTGTTGTCTCTCCCTGCTTTGGGTATCAGGGTGATATGTGCC
>JAJIBD010001065.1:0-30295 GCA_021461705.1 Cryptotis parvus | reverse complement strand
AAAACAATCCAAAAGATTAATGAAACCAAGAGCTGGTTCTTTTGAAAAATAAACAAGATTGACAAACCATTGGCAAGACTTGTAAGGACAGGGAAAGAGAGAACCCAAATAAACAGAATCAGAAATAAAAATGGTGACATCACAACAGAAACCACAGAAATCCAAAAGATCATCAGAGATTACTTTGAGAGCCTGTATGCCGTGAAACACGATAATCTAGAAGAAATGGATAAATTCCTGAAGTCCTATAACCTCCCATGGCTGAAACAAGAAGACCTCCAATACCTGAATAAGCCTATCACCATAGAGGTTAAAAGCCTGCCCAAACACAAAAGCCCAGGTCCAGACAGATTCACTAGTGAATTCGACCAAACCTTTAAGGAGGACCTATTGCCAGCCCTTTTCAAGCTCTTCCAGGAAATAGAAGAAACAGAAACACTCCCCAAATAGCTTCTACGAGGCACATATCACCTTGATACCCAAAGCAGGGAGAGGCAACACAAAGAGTGAAAACTACAGATCAATATCCCTGATGAACACGGATGCTAAGATCTTCAACAAAATACTAGCAAACAGAATCCAAAGACTCATCAAGAAGATTATACATCATGACCAAGTAGGATTCATCCCGGGAATGCAAGGATGGTTCAACATTCGCAGGTCAAACAACATAATACATCAAATCAACAAAAGAAAAAATAAAAACCATATGATCCTATCAATAGACGCAGAGAAAGCATATGACAAGATCCAGCACCCATTCATGATTAAAACCCTCCAGAAAATGGGAATTGAAGGGACTTTCCTCAAGATAGTTACAGCCATCTACCAAAAGCCCACAGCGAGCACCATTCTAAATGGGGAAAAGTTGAAAGCCTTCCCCCTGAGATCAGGGACAAGACAAGGTTGCCCACTCTCACCTCTTTTATTCAATATAGTACTGGAAGTACTTTGCCATAGCAATCAGAGAAGAAAAAGGACATCAAGGGCATCCAGATAGGCAAGGAAGAAGTCAAGCTATCATTATTTGCAGATGACATGATATTATACCTAGAGAACCCTAAACAACATAATACATCAAATCAACAAAAGAAAAAATAAAAAACCATATGATCCTATCAATAGACGCAGAGAAAGCATATGACAAGATCCAGCACCCATTCATGATTAAAACCCTCCAGAAAATGGGGAATTGAAGGGACTTTCCTCAAGATAGTTACAGCCATCTACCAAAAGCCCACAGCGAGCACCATTCTAAATGGGGAAAAGTTGAAAGCCTTCCCCCTGAGATCAGGGACAAGACAAGGTTGCCCACTCTCACCTCTTTTATTCAATATAGTACTGGAAGTACTTGCGATAGCAATCAGAGAAGAAAAGGACATCAAGGGAATCCAGATAGGCAAGGAAGAAGTCAAGCTATCATTATTTGCAGATGACATGATATTATACCTAGAGAACCCTAAACTCTCTACCAAAAAACTCCTAGAAACAATAGACGCATATAGTAGAGTGGCAGGATACAAAATCAACACCCAAAAGTCGGTGGCTTTCCCTATATACAAATAACAAAAGAGAAGAAAGGGATATTCAGGAAACAATTCCATTCACAATTGTGCCACAGAAAATCAAATACCTAGGAATCAACTTAACCAAGTGTGCAAAGGACCTGTACAAAGAAAACTACAAGACACTGCTCCAAGAGATAAATTAGGACACAAGGAAACGGGAAACATATTCCCTGCTCATGGATGGGGAGAATCAACATTGTCAAAATGGTAATCCTCCCTAGAGCTCTGTACAGGTTCAATGCAGTCCCTGTAAGGATACCCATGACATTCTTCAAAGAAATTGACCAAACGCTCCTGAAATTTGTATGGAACGATAAACCCCCAAGGATAGCTAAAGAAATCCACAGGAAAAACAAGATGGGAGGCATCACCTTTCCCAACTTCAAACTGTACTACAAGGCAGTAGTAATTAAATTTTTTCCTAAGATAACTCAGAATAATTCATAAACATTAGGTTTATCTTTTAAATACCAATATCCCTTTGAAAACAATGTGGTATTTGATCTAGGGAGAATTTCATTCTAATTTGTCCAAAATATGTAAATTTATATATTTCTATTTCAATATTTCCCTATTGAAGAAGACTCATTTTTATTAGAACCATCCACCAGGGCCCAAGGCAGCAATTTTCATTACTTCCATATTGGAAAGTTTTAAAATGTAAGTTTGATCAAGCTAGAGTCTACAGCATCCTCACATAAGACACAAGTAAATGGGGCCAAAGATAGAGTAGAGCCGGATAAGGCACTTGGCTTGTATATTATCTACACCAGCACCTCATATGGTTCTCCCACAAGGTTGTCAGGAGTGATCCCTGAGCACAGAGCCAGAATCAAGAGCACAACTGAGGAGTTCCCTCCCAAAAAAAAAAAGAAACAAAAAAATGGAAATATATCCCCTGATCATTAACTGAGGCTTAACAATTCTACTCAAAGAAATATATACATTCCATGCAGTCCCTATATAAACATAGACCTTTTATAGATCTAATGCTGTTGAAATTTATATGGAGTAGTAAGACCCAGAATAACTGGTTATACTAGAAAAAAAATAAGATGTGAGGCTTCTCTTTCCCCAAATGTATCAAGAGAGTGTGGTACTGAATAAAACAGACTCAGAATAATAGAATTAGAATTTAGTCCAAAGCCAGATTTTCAGGTATATGTACAGTTAATCTTGAACAAAGGCTATGAGTTATGAACTTCAGCAAGGAAAGACTCTTCAGCAAATGGTATTAGGAAAACTGGTCAGTCACATCTACAAAAATGAACTCAGACCCCTATTTCACACCATGTACAAAAGTCAGTTCAAATGGGATTAAAGACATCAATATCAGACCTACATCAACAAATTATATGAGGAAACCATTGGTAGAATTTTTTATGACAATGAATCTAAGAATATCTTTAGTGACTCAATGACATTGGTTAAGCTACTGGAAGCAAAAAATAAATGGATTAAATTAAATGAATAAGCTTTGAACTTGGAAAACAATCCATTTCTAAGAACAGGTGATTATAAAGAAACTTGTAAGAACTATATATATAAACATACATATATACTCACAAATAGAATACTGCTCAGCTACAAGAAAAGATGAAATCATGCCATTTGCTATTATGTAGATGAAAGAAACTACAGGGCATGATGCTGAGTGAAGTCAGTCAGGAGAGAGACAGAAATAGAATGAACTAATTCATACGTGAGATAAAACGAAACATAGTAAGGGAGCAACAAATAGCCAAAGGCAACAGAACCTAAAATACTGGATTACAGAACTGAGCTTACCAAGCAGTGGACACCAAGACAATGGTGGAGGAAAGCAGACACTGGCAAAGGGTATGGTGCTGGAACATTGGATGCAGGACACCCTATCATGGGCAGTATTGTATATACTTGAAGTATGGTGATTTACAATATTCAAATATAGCCAAATATATATATTCAATACACTGAATGAAATATATTCAATATATTTGAATATTTTCAAATATATAATATATATTCAAATGCATTAAAAATAAAAAATAACCAAAACCCCCTGTCTAGAGACAGTGATCAGCATGGATTTGAGAGCTTGCTGTCTCCCTTGTTATATAACTGCTATAGCAAATAAACATTTTGCATTTTCCAATAACTCATGTTCTGTGGTTGGTTTCAGGATGCAAGGTGCTTGGATGCTAGTCCTATCTCTGAAAAAAGAACATATGATACTCTGGTTCTGTTCATTTTTCAATGTAACGTGTTTCTCTTTATGTCAGTGTGTCAGTTTTGTTAGTGATTTCTGGTTTGAAATCACAATACCAGGTGACTGCCAGAAAGAATCCCTGCAGTATGTGTGTAATTTTCTAATATCATATTTTATATATATATATAATTATACATATAATATACAATGAAATGTATATCACCAATATGTCTTTTTCTAGGTAGGAAAATGCCAAGCAACTTGGAAAATGGGAAAAAAATATATCCTTTACCATGAGAATTGACACAAATAAATTATCCTACACTGCATTCTTCAGCTAGGTAGTTAGAAACCTCCCGAAGATGCAAAACTTATCAGCTAATCATATATGACACTTCTTGCACTATTTCAAACTATTTTATAATGTTAAATTTAATCAAAATGCCAATTATAAAATTTCATATTTAGGCCATAAACTACATGTTTCCTCTCTTCCAGATTATTCTCTTTTTCCTGTAAGTAATGAATAAGATTTGCCAATTTCCTTTACTGTATTCAATGAGCACTTAAGTACGATGCTTGCATACTGATGTTTAAGTCAGACTACTTGTGGTGCTCCACAATCCACTTGTGTGGGTGTTTGTGAGCCTTTGTTTCTTAAAACTATATGTACTGTTTTTTAAGACTGTAAATCAAGGACTGTACTTTCACATAAGCTACCCGTGTCGTATTTGATATGCCAAATACCAGTAACAATTATTGACCTCATTCCCATGACCTGATGGAATGGTTTGGGGCTTTTTATGTTCCTGGAGCAAGCAGATGCCCTTGGGCTCTACTAGCATGAGACAGGACATATGGAGATGTTACTGGGGACCGCTCGAGCAAATCGATGATGAACGGGAAGACAGTGATACAGTGATTTCTACTTGGGCACTAAGCATAACCAGGACAGAGTTCGCACATGAAGTATACCCTTTCAATGAGAAAAACAGGATATCAAGTTGCTACAAATGTTTCTGTTCTTTATTTCTATTCCTACGTTATCACAGACCATTAATAAATAATTAATGAATAATGGGCTACTCTAATAATTTTTTCCAATTTATCTTTCCCATGATCTTTAGTTTACAACTAAAAAACTGAGAATTGCTGACACTTAGCAGGATTTATTTTCTTGACTGTCCCCAGTGGAACCATTTACATGTCTTCATCAGTCCTATAGATTCCCTGTTCATGCCTTCTGTTCCTGTTTACTTCCTTCACATGTGCACAAGTGGGCATTTCTGATATAGCCTTCTTATTTTTTTAATTTTTATTATACCATGTAAGATATACAATTAAAAGGATGTTCATAATTGAGTCATGACATACAACGTTCCAGAACCTATTCCTCCACCAGAACCAAATTCCCACCACCCATATCCCAAAAACGCCCCCCACCACCCAAACCCTACCTGCCCCTATTGCAGGTACATTTTATTCTCTATCTCTTTGTCTATGTCCCTGTATTTCTTTCCCTCTCTTCTGTTATACTTTGTGGCTTGCCCTACAGATACTAACAATGTATGATGTCTCTATCTGAATATTTAATAGTGAGTTCTAGTCTGAGACATTGTAATTCCTCATTCCCCATAACCTCTCCAGTTTGTTGCAAATAGAATGATCATTAAAGTATATAAACGAGAAAGATCCTGGGAAGGACCTGGTGCTAAAATATGTTAGAGTCTAAGATTAACGTGCGGCCGCAGATCTGGAGTGTCTGTCTTCCAGCGGTTGGCTGTGATGGCTGGAGCTCAGGGCCACATCCACTGACCCGAGTCTGGGGAGCGGGTGGAGGTGCCCAAATCCCTGCTCCAAGTTCGGCAGGTGTGGTCGCCTGCATGCTGAGTAAGCCTTGGGAGCTATGTGGGACACGGCCAGGGGCTGGCTAAGCCTTTACTTTCCCCAGGAACTCCCTGGCCGCTCACCATGAGGCCAAGATGCACAGCTGTGGATCTGGAGTGTCTGTCTTCCAGTGGTTAGCTGTGGTGGCTGGACCTCATGGCAATACCCCTAGCCTTCTTTATAATTAAGAGACAGGTTGAAAAGAGACAGTCTCTATTCAAAATAGGGTGCTACATTATGTTAACTGTATCACTGTCTTCCCGTTGTTCATCAATTTGCTCGAGCAGGCACCAGTAACATCTCCATACGTCCTGTCACAAGCAAGTGTAGTCCAAGGGCATCTGCTTGCTCCAGGGACAGGAAGAGCCTCAAACATTCTTCAGGTCATGGAACTGAGGTCCGTAATTGTTACTGGCTTTTTGGCATATCAAATAAGACATGGGTAGCTTGCCAGGCTCTGCCATGTAGGTGGTATAACTGTAATTTTAATTTTAAGATATTATTATATAAGTCAGCAATTATAACATTTAAAAGGAATAATACATATACAGATTATTCAATCTTGTCAGGAAAGAGACACAATTTAAATCAGAATATAAGACTTGCCTATTAAATTATTAAAATAGTTTGGGGTGGTTTGTCACTTTTTTTTGTTATTCTTCGTATATACATATATACATATTCATATTGTTTTCAGAGCTCATCAAATATCACTTGATCACTTGACATCCTGTTATTCATCAATTTGCTCAAGCGGGTGCCAGTAACATTTCCATTTGACCCTATCATGTGCCAGTGTAGCCCAATGGCATCTAGTTGCTTCAGGAATACAAAGAGCCTCAAACCGTTCATTCAGGGTCTTAACAAAGAAGTCTGACCATCTTGTAGGTGGGCAGCCACGTGATCTTTTGACATCCCGTGGGATCCATCAGTGACGGCTCTAGTCCATGCTACAATATGTTAGAGAAGACATTATACATTAAATAGTATTCTTTCAAAATTCATGTTCCATTTGGAACTTCATGATGTGATCTCAGGCAGAATAGGGGTTTTTATAAACATGACTAAGTTAAGGATCCTGATATGAGAATATTTAAGGTTAAGGTGGTCCTGATCCAATAAGTGTTAATCCTTGAAGAGAATAAAAGGAAATTTGGAAGACACAAAAGCACTGAAGAGATGCAGAAAAAGGGCTTAAGAGAGGATGAGGCTATAAAAGAGAAAGGATGACGTGTCTATAAACAAGGAATGCCAAGGATCGCAAGAAATTAGCACAAACTATGATAGAACTGAGAAACAGATTTTCCCTCAGAGATTAAAGAGGACTCTAACTCTCGACAACAGATGTTAGAATTTTGGTGAAATGAACTGTGAGAAAACACATTTATGTTGATTTAAGTTACCCAGATTGTGGGAATTTGTTAAGGCAGCAGACCTGCAAAAATTAATACACTTATTAGCACTTGAGCATTGCATAAGCATAAAAAGAGAACCAAACAGACCAATAGAGGGTTAGACAAAAGCTAAGTCAAGGATATAAATCGTTTCATCACCAATAAGACATTACAATATTTGTATTTTATCAATTTGTTGGGATGACAAAATAAATATTGGTCATTGAAAATAAGTCTTATTATAAAAACTTACATTTGGGGGCCAGAGCGATAGTACAGTGAATAGGACATTTGGCTTGCTGATGGCTAACCCGGGTTCATCCCTATCAATCGGGTCCCCAGTACTGCCAGGAAAATTCCTGAGTGCAGAGTCAGGAGTAACATCTGAGCATCATTGGGTATGACCCCAAATCTCCAAAACTTTACTCCCTGGGGGATGCAGCTGGCCGGGCGGATGCCTGGGGTTGTGGTAGAGGCCCAAGCCTTGGCAAAAGGTGGAACTAAAAACCCCAGAAGTCCGAGTGAAAGTGGAAGTAAATGGACATTTTGAACTCTCACACAAGCCTGTCTCTGATCAGGTATTCTCCCTGGGGGTGCGGCTGGCTGGGTGGGTGCCTGGGGTTATGGTAGAGGCCCAGACCTTGGCAAAAGGTGGAACTACAACCCCAGAAGTCTGAGCAGAAGCGGAAGTAAACAGACGTTTTGAACTCTCACACCGGGCCTGTCTCAGCCTCAGTTATTCTCCCTGGGGACTGCGGCTGGTCAGGTGGCGGTTGCTCACGCAACGGCTTATTAATACAAAAACTAAGAAATTCAACACCAAGGGAAGGTAATATCCTCAAGAAAAAAGAAACAGTACGCTAGAGGAATCTATCCCTGAACACTGCAACACCATAGGGAAAACGCAGATCCCCAGTTCGAAGAACAGATAAAGGAATCAACCCTGAAGACTCAAAAAAGAATGGAGATGTGCATGATCTCTCTGACAATGAATTTAGAGAAGAAATTGGTAGGATGTTTACGGAGTCAATGAAAAAAATAGAGCAGATGTCCAATAAAATAGAGGAGAACATAAAGGAAGCAGTTGAAAGGGCAGTCAATAAATTACGAGAGGAAATAAGAACAGAAATGAGAACCATGCAAATAGAAATATCATCGGCTTAAAAACTCAGTAGATGAAATGAAAAACACAATCGGGGCTCTCAGTAGGATGACAGCAGCAGAAGAGAGAATCAGTGAGAATGAAGATGAGCTGCAGAAAGAACATCAGAGAACTACATAAGATGGAAAAAGAGCGGAAAATGGATCAGCAACGGAACAGAAAACAATGGGATGAAGCCAGGCGGAACAACATAAGAATCATCAGTGTCCCAGAGAGACAGGAAAGTAACCCCAAGGAAATTAAAACAGTTAAAAACATCCTGGCTGAAAAGTTCCCGAGTTAAAGGATGAAGGCATCCAAGAAGCCCAACACGTACCAGCAAGAAGAGACCCCAATAGAAAGACCCAAGACACATCCTAGTCAAAGTAATGGATGCCATAGACAGAGACATAATTCTTCAGGCAGCAAGATCAAAGAAGGAAATCGTATACAAAGGAGCATCCAATTGGCTTTCAGCAGACTTCTCAGAAGAGACCCTCCAAGCCCAAAGGCAGTGGTGGGATATAGTAAAAAACTTACTGAAATGAATGCTTCAGCAAGAATTCTCTATCCGGCTAAACTCTCACTCAGATTTGAAGGACAGATATACAACTTCTTGGATAAACAACAGCTTAGGAACTTCATAAACTAAAACCAAACTTAAAAGGACTGAAAGATCTACTCTAAGATGAGACATAACCCAAAAGAACAACCAACATATACAGAAAGATGGCACAAAATCCCAGGACAATAATCTCTCTCAATGTCAATGGCCTATATGCACCAGTTAAGAGACACAGAATGGCAAAATGGATCAAAAATTGAATCTGACATTCTGCTGCCTTCAAGAAACACACCTGAACAGTTGGAGCAAAGACAGGCTCAAAATAAAAGGCTGGAAAACAGTCCTTCACTCAAACAACCCATCCAAAAGGCTGGGGTAGCCATACTGGTATCCAACAACATAGACTTCAGGCTGAAGAAGGTCAGAAGGGACAGTGAAGGTCACTTCTTAATAGTCAAGGGATACATATATCAGGAAGAAATCACGCTATTAAACATATGCACCCAACGAGGGGCCAGAAAGAATACCTAAAACAACTCCTAATAGACTTCAAAGAAGACATTGACAGCAACACAATTGTAGTTGGAGACTTCAACGCTGCTCTATCAACCCTGGATAGGTCAACAAGATTGAAACTTACCAAGGAAATACTGGCCCTAAAAGAAGAGATGGAAGAGGGATGGTAGACAAATACAAGACATTACATCCCCAAAAAGCTGAATACACTTTTTTCTCCAGTGCACATGGAACATACTCCAAAATAGATCACATGCTGAGCCATAAATCATACCTCCATAAAATCAAGAAGATAGAAATTGTGATAAAGAACCTGCCATTTAGGCAGGCTATATGATAAAGAACCTCCTATTTAGGCAGGCTATGGGAGGGGAGGGAATTGGGGACATTGGTGGTGGGAAATGGGCACCGGTGAAAGGCGGGTGCTGGAACTCTATGTGACTGAAACTTCCAAACATGAACAACATTGTAATTGTATATCTCATGGTGGTATAATAAAATGTTTAATTAAAAAAAAGATACCCATGATGTTCTTCAAAGAAATTGAACAAACACTCCTGAAATTTGTATGGAATAATAACCCCACGAATAGCTAAAGCAATCCTTGGGGAAAAGAAGATAGGGAGGTATCACTTTCCACAATCTCAAGCTCTACTACAGAGCAGTTGTAATTAAGACAGTGTGGCATTGGTATAGAGACAGACCCATAGACCTATGGAATAGAACTGAATATCCTGAAACACACTCTCAAATATACAACCACTTAATCTTCAATAAAGGAGCAAAAAAATATTAAGTGGAGCAAAGAAAGCCTCTTCAACAAACGGTGCTGGGAAAACTGGGCAGCTACGTGCAAATAAATGAACTTAGACCTCCTTCCAACGCCATGCACGGAAGTCAGATCAAAATGGATTCTAGATCTCAACATCAGACATGAATCTATAAGGTACATCAAAGAAAACATAGGAGAAACGGCTCTACGACATCGAAAGTAAAGATATATTTAAAGACAATACACCACTGACCAAGCAAATGGAAGCAAAGATAAACAAATGGGATTATATAAAATTGAAAAGCTTCTACACCTCAAAAGAAATGGTGACCAAGATACAAAGACAATCCACAGAGTGGAAACACAAGAAAAAAAGCCAACCAACCATCAAAAAATGGGGAGAAGAAATGAACAGAAGCTTTCCAAAAGAAGAAATTCGAATGGCCAAAAGGCATATGAAAAAGTGCTCTTCATCTTTAATCATCAGGGAGATGCTCATCAAAACAACAATGAGGTACCATCTCACACTACAGAGACTAGCACACATCCAAAACAGCAAGAACAACCGGTGCTGGCATAGATGTGAGGAAAAAGGACTCTCGTCCACTATTGGTGGGAGTGCCGACTGGTCCAGCCCTTTTGGAAAACAATATGGGCATTCCTCTGAAAACTAGATATTGAGCTCCCATTTGATCCAGCAATACCACTCCTGTAATATACCCGAGAGACCGAAAAACACATAGCAGAAACACTATCTGTATTTCTTTATTCATCTCTGCGTTATTCACTATAGCTAGAATCTGAAAACAACCTAAATGCCCGAGAACAGAGGACTGGCTAAAGAAACTGTGATATATCTACACTATGGAATACTATGCAGCTGTCTGAAAAGATGAAATTATGAAATTTACCTGCAAATGGATGGACATGGAGACTATCATGCTGAGTGAAATTAGTCAGTAGGAAAAGGACAGATATAGAATGACTGCATTCATTAATAGGATATAAATAGATACCAGTGTTTTACTAAGTGTGTGAAATGGTAATGGCAGATTAAAACTCAGCATTGAATATACACAAAGAGACTTAAGGGATAAACTCTAAATATCTGCAGAGCTAGCTACAATGTGTAAAGAGGGAGAGAGATGCTGAGAGAGAGAAAGAGAGGAAACAGGGCTACCTGATATTGAGGCAGCCTGGGGGTGGGCGGGAGGGGGCGGGTACATTGGTGATAAAAATGGGGCACTGGTGGAGGGATGGGTGCTGGAATACTGTATTACCAAGAACCAATTATGAACACCTTTGTAATTGTATGTCTCACTGTGGTATAATAAAAAAAAAAATTTTAAAAACTCCAAAACTTTGCATTTGAATTCTAACTCACCACTTTCTTGTTATGAATACTTGTTTTCAAAGTCTCCCTAATTCTATCTGAAGAATGATCTTTTACCCTCATTCCACAAAAAATTGTAAAATAGTATAAAATAACTGTAAAGTAAGATATTGCATGAAATTAAAAAATTCTATAAATTTACTATGGAATTCAGTGGTTATGAAAATTAAATGACACATTATTTTATAAGCGAGGCTGATAAACTCTCAGTGCCAAACTAGGCTGCCAAAAACAAAGGACTAAAATGACTATCTGTACTTTCAATGCATGTATGCTGGCATTGGGAAGCATATATATTCTTTTATGCCTATAGCACAATAAAGCTAAAATTAAATTTATTGTCATTCTTTTCCATGTCTTTAACTACCAGTATATTAGCAAACAAATTATTATAGTAAATGCACTAATGGAGTCTAAACATGGCTACTGAAGAAAGGATAAGCTGGGAGAAGGGCCAGGAAAACAAAAAAGGGACAACTTCTCTTTTCCCTCTCTGGCAATTACTGCAAATCTGCAGGAACAAAACCCTTAGCAGAGAGCCAGAAGTAATCTTGTCAAAGGTGGATTCTACCACATACGTGTGGGAGTCAGAGGTTAGGTAAGACGGAGAGGGGAACATTGTGCTAATAATTGTCCAAAGTGATAATCCCAACCTAGAACTGAGCATTGAATACAGGCAAAAAGATACACATGATAACCAATAAATGTATGTATTGTAACTCACAGTGTGTAAGAGAAGGAAGAGAGAAAGAGAGAGAGAGAGAGAGAGAGAGAGAGAGAGAGAGAGAAGAGATAAAGAACCTGCCATAGATGCAGGCTAGGGGGGGGAGGGAATCAGGGGACATTGGTGGTGGGAAATTGGCAAGGTGGAGGGATGGATGCTGGAATACTGTAAGACTAAAACCAAAGCATGAACTTCTTTTTAATTGTATATCTCACGGTGGTATAATAAAATATTTTTAAAAAAAATAAATAAAGAGTAAAAATTAAATAAAGCTTTGTATTCATTGGAAAAAAAAAGTCACCTAAAGAGCCTAAAACACAAAAGAGAAAACAAGACATTTTGGGGCGAGAGAAGGGACAGCGGGCAGGTGCTGGCCTTGCCATGACTGACCCACATTCAACCTCCCTCACTCCATATGATTACCAAACTGCCCAAGAGTAATTCCTGAGTGCAAAGCCCAAAACAATACCCCAAAACATGACAATGTAACAGCAGGCCAAGGAGAGAGATGGTGAGAAACTGGAAAGGAGGAATCCTAACAACTATTAAATTGCTTCAAGGAAGTTATACTGAATGTAAATTGCCTTGCCTCCTGCTCAGCCAATATTAATCGATCAACAAGTCTAAGTGACATGAGGTCAATAACAAGATTGCAGTGTTTGACAAGAAAATTGGAAGATGAGCATAGAAATGGGTACAGACATTTTTCAATGTTTATTGCTATTAAGAGTGACAGCAAAGGAAGTTAAAACTAACAGAAGAAAATCTTTAAAGAGAAAGAGTAAAATAGAACTTTTCTTGTGATATTCCACTGAATATGTTGACAAGAACTTGGTTTACTGTAGTCAGTCAATCACTTGATCACTTGATCACTTCACTTGAATCCTGTTATTCATCGATTTGCTCGGCGGGCGCCAGTAACATTTCCATTGGACCCTATCACGTGCCATTGTAGCCCAATGGCATCTGATTGATTCAGGAATATGAAGAGCCTCAAACCGTTCCTTCAGGGTCTTAACAAGGAAGTCTGACCATCTTGTAGGTAGGTAGCCACGTGATCTTTTGACATCCCGTGGGATCCAGTAAGTAACGGCTCTAATCCAGCGGTCATCTCAAATCGCATTACATGTCCAGCCCATCTGATTTTCGATGCCTTGGCAAATGAGACAGCGTCCCTGATTCTGGAATAGCGATGGAGGTCGGAACTCGGATTCCTTCTCTCACTTGAGTGAGGCGTGATATTTCAAGCATAGCTCTTTGTATTCCTCTCTTGGAGACCCAAATAGCATTCTCATCATGCTTTCGTAGGGCCCAGATCTCTGAGGCATATGTTAATGCAGGGAGAACGGTGGCATCAATGAGATGTGTCCAGAGCCGGAGGTTCTTTGTCCTTTTAGCTATTTCTTCGATGCCTTTGAAGGCATTCCATGCCGCTCTCTTCCTTCTGTGTAGCTCAGGTTTTAGGTCGTTCATCATGTTGACTTCTCGACCTAGGTACACATAACTGCTGCATTCAGAGATGTTTGTTCCATTGAGAGTGAATGGGGCCTCTGGAACTAGTTCATTTTTCATAAACATAGTTTTTTTTTAGATTCAGCTGTAGACCTATCTTTCCACATTCTCAGTCGAAGTCAGCCAGCATTTGTGCCACTTGGCTAATGCTTGGTATTATTAGAACGATGTCATCAACAGCGGAGGTGGTGTAGTTGCCGACCATCTATCTTCACTCCCATTCCTTCCCATTCTAATTGTCGCATGATGTTCTCGAGGGTGGCGCTGAAGAGTTTTGGTGAAATGGTATCACCCTGTCGAATCACCTCTTTTGATATCAATGATCACTTTGATGGCGCAGATACACCCGGCAGAGCAGATACCAGCTTTCCCGTTCGCGCAGCCGCTGCATGGATTACCATGAATATTCTACCCACCCCTCTGAGAGAGCCCCACAATGTAATGAGAGTATAGCACCTGCACGGCAGAGCCTGGCAAGCTGTCCAGTGCATGTTCGATCACGCCAAAACCAGTAACAAAATGTTTATTTTCCTGACCCTGAAAGTCAGTCAATACCACACTAAATTTAATTTTGTTTGCTTTTCTAACACCTCAGATTATTATTATTTCTCTGAATTTTATTTGTGTTAAGTTTTCTTACTTAAAGAAAATACTTAAAAACCTCAGCAATATGTTGAATTTGCAGTTCTAAATTTTTTTCTTCATATTAGTGAAATTCTTTTAGATATATTATAGCTATTGATCTATTTTATCATTATTCATTAGTAATCAAAATGATAATATTGGAAAAGTATCACGTCATTCTCTTTAATAATTAAAAATTTCATAATTAAGGTTTATAATAATAAACACTAAAGTATGCTTCAAACACACCTCTGAGTTGCAAAGATAGAATTATCTTTCTGGATACAATGTTAATTATCAACAAATCATTGCTTATTTTATTATTACTACTTACAATGCATTATTTAAATTTTAATAATGAACTCCAATATAGATAATGTCTCAATTCAAAGTGCTAACTCAATAATGGTATAGATTGTGGTCATAAATTAGATAGTCGGAAAAGAAATGCTGTTTTCCTAAATTATGTTACATGCTCCTTTAATTGCCAATTCAAAATGTCTTGTTCTATCTCTATAATTTTGCAGTGAGTATTAGTGGGGAAAATGAGTGTTAAAGTACAAACTAAGCAAATACATAATAACCAAATTTTCATTTCCATGTCACCAGGAATTATAAAAATATAACTGCAAAATATTACCATCTGCTTTTCTACCCATGTCGTATTTGATATGCCAAATACCAGTAACAATTATATTGGGTCATTCCCATGACCTAATATAATGGTTTGAGACTCTTTATGTTCCTGGAGGCGGGGAGATGCCCTTGGGCTCTACCAGCTTGAGACAGGACATAAGGAGATGTTGCTGGTGCCCGCTCAAGCGGATCGATGATGAACGGGAAGATAGTGATAGTGATAGTGATCTTATAGATATCTAACTTTTGTATCTCCCTCTGTTTCATACCCCTTTGTTTTGTTTTTTGTTTGCGGACACATACTGCTTACGAGGTAAGTGCTTACTCCTGGCTCTGCCCATAAAAAAAAAATCACTCCTGGAAAGTTAAAAGAACCCTGTGAGATGCCAGAGACCAAACCCTCATCCACTGCATGCAGAACAAACAACTTACTGCCATACAAGCTCTCTGGCTATACTTACATAATTCTTTCACATAAATATCTAAATTGATCTCTCTAAACTCTATAAAGTCTAAAAGACCTTTCAAAAGTACAGGGCACTAAAGTTCAGAGAAATTTTAGAACATCTAAAGTTAAAAGAATTCAAACTCCTAATTCATCTCAAAAATGTATTGTTTATGGTATAACATACTTCACTTCTAGCAAGAAACTGAGTGAAGCTTTTCACACAAATTTGAAAACAATAAAAATGAGAATTCTGGGCAAGAGAGATAGTTAAAAAAGCCGAACCCAGGCTTTGCATGCAGGAGGCACAGGTTTGATCTCCAATACTGCTTAGTCACCTAAGCACTTACAGAAGCAAAATCCCTGAATGCAGAGTCACCAAGTATGCCCCAGCAACAAAACAAAACCAAAGAAAGGAGAGTACGCAGTAAATTCCTTAGACCAAGCTTCATATTGATCTTTTGCCTTTACAGTCCAATCTGTGCTTTAAAATCTTGTAAATTTTGATCTCTAAAAGAAAAAGCAGGTATTAGCTAACCCACAGACGTGGGCATCTCCCACAGTATAAGGACCGAGAAAGCCCTTCTTTGACCTTGAGTGTCTGGAAGCACAAACGTGGCTGTTTCCCTCTTGCTAAGCTCTGAAACCCTCTCAGCTCCAATCGTTGCTGCCACCAGCAGGTCACTCTGCTTGGATTATCTTTTTTATGAAAAACGTCAGGTGGTGGCCAGAGTTTGCTGGACAAAATGAGCTTCCTTTCCATGAGATCTGATTGTGTTTTTCCCTTTTTATTTTCTGTGCTTTCCTATAAGCTCATAGTTTTATCAAAAAATAAGACCCATCATGATTTATAACAGTATTAGTAGTCAAGGTCTAAGCTTACAATACTATGGGCCTCACCCACCACTGCAGCATTAACAGCTCCCCACTCTGCCCTAGGTTCCTTCTCACCCTACCTGCCCCTTCCATGAGGCTTCTCCAGGTTCTGGAAGGACCTAAATGTTTGCTTTCTTTGGTCATTGCTTGTTTTTTAACCATGTTTTTGCTCTCTATATAAGAAAGATCATCCAGTATTGTTTTCTCTCCTTCTGGCTCCTTCACTTTGCAGGAGACACTCCAGTCCCATCAAAGTGCTGTGAAATTTAAGATTTCATCTTTTCTTACAGCTAAGCCGTATCCCATTGTGTGTATCTACTAAAATTTCTTTATGCACTCATTTTAGTTGCACACTTGGGTTGTGTTTATATATATATATATATATATATATATATATATATATATGTATATACATATATATGGTAAAAAAATCTGTGCAGAACATAGTTGCACATTTATCTTTTCAATAATGATTTAATTTGGGGGATAAATACCAAGGACTGGAATGGAATCATGGATCATTTAGGAATTCCATTTTTAAGTTTTTGAAAAATCTCCATACTATTTTCCTTTAGGAGGTGAACCAAACAACAGACCCAACAACAGTTGAGTGATGTTTCTTTTTCACTGCAATTCACCAGCTTTTGGGTACAGGTCATTTTATGGGTGTCAGGTGATTATCCTCTTATCATTTTATTTGCATTTCCTGATAATCTATGACGAACACTTTTCCATATGCATGTTGGCCTTCATTATGTCTTTTTTAGTGATACCCCCCACTACCACAAATTATGCAATTTAGTTTCCCCCACATTTGGGGGAATCACAGGGGTCAGCACATCCAGAGTTCAAGGGAAAGCCTCACCCTGGGAAAACCACCTCCATGATCATGGTATTGCCCTGCCAGCGAAGTATCAGTGTGTCTTCTTCAAGGAACTTCTCCTCTTAATGTTTTTTTTTGCTCCTTTTGTATGTAGTCATATTCTTAAGACATTCAGTCTTTATAACATTTTCTAGTACAACTCTCAGCTCCATATATTTTATGCGAATGTATTTTTTTCAAATGACTACCTGTGTACACATTTTATCACAACTATATTACATAAATTTCAAATCCCAGAGACTAAGTCAGGACCAGGCTTTCTTTTCTCTCCCGCCACCAATCTGCCTTATCCAGATCTACAAATATTACTGTCTATCAAAAAGGCACTTGAGGATTCGGGTTCATTGTTCATCGGTTACATTATAGCTGAGTTTGAAATAAAAGAACTTCCATAGGGAAAGAGAAAGAGATAGAGAGAAAGGGAAAGAAATAAAGAAGCTGCCATGGAGGTGGGCTGGGGGGGGAGGAGGGGGGGAACTGGGGACGTTGGTGGTGGGAGATGGGCACTGGTGGAGGGATGGGTGCTGGAACTCTCTATGACCAAAACCCAAATATGAACATCTTTGTAATTGTATAACTAACAGTGGTATAATAAAATACTTAAAAAAGAACTTCCTTAGATTGTAAATTAGAAGGAAGAGAACACTATAAAAAAAGAATAAATATATACAGAATGAATTCAGTAAAAAATCTGCACTTTAAAAATGTGCAAGGAACATTCTAAGTAACAGAATATTCTAAGTAAACAGAATATTCTAAGTAAAGGTTTTTTAAATAAATATAAATAGTGAGAGTATAAACTATCAAATGCAGAGCTATGGTGTATAAATAAAAAATATCCATACCCAAGACTATGATAAGATACATGCTTAAGAGGAGTTTGAGAGAAAGCGAAAATGAAAAGTAAGCAAACATTAGGCCTAAGAGAAAACTTAGAAACTCAAAAAAAGATTTGAACTTGTTTGTAATAACTGTGTTCTAGGTTAAACTATAACAAAATTAAATTTCTACCAGTCAAAATGGTCAAATAGTAGCAACTTCACTTAATAAAATTTCTCTTTGGTCCTATAATTACCAAAAATTTAACAATCACAATTAAGTATCTGTCAATAGGCAGACATACTGAGGAAGAAATTTATCAGTTTAATTGTCACTGTCACTGTCTTCCCATAGATCATCGATTTGCTCGAGCAGGCACCAGTAACATGTCCATACGTCCTGTCACATGCAAGATAGCCCAAGGGCATCTGCCTGCTCCAGGAACATAAAGAGCCTCAAACCATTTCATCAGGTCATGGAATGAGGTCTATAATTGTTACTGGTATTTGGCATGTCAAAAACGACACAGGTAGCTTGCCAGACTCTGCCATGCGGGTGGGACGGAATAAAAAAAACACCCCCCCTTGGAACTGGATTACAACACTGATGAGCCTGCTGGTGTCTGGTGGAATCAAGGTGAACCAGAGGTGCTGGAAACGTCCCGGCACTTTATTCAGACAATATGCAAAGGTTGATCCAAGGCTGGAGAAAGGGGAACAACAAATTATAATTTATTAATTCTCATGGGTTAAACCATGTTTTAATTCTGAATACATCCATTTTGGTCAGGATGTATGAATGCTCTAATTAATGGCTTAATTTGTTTTGTTAGGATTTTGTTGAGCATTTTCCATCAATCTTCATCTTGGTTATTGATCTGTAACTTTCTATTTTGTGATGTCCTTTAATGTATTTGCATCTATGGTAATTTAGGCCTCACAAAATGTGCTTAGATGCATTCCCTATTCAACTCTGGGGAAGTGTTGAGTACATGATAGATCATCTTTGGAGATTTAATACAATTCACTAGTAAAACTACATAGTTTGAGGCTTTTGTTTGAGGGTGTACTTTTAATCACTATTTCAATGTTCTTAATTAAAATTCTCTTCCTCTGATTTTTACTACCTCTAGATTCAATCTTGAGAGGATATATGCTTCTAAAGTCTGTTCTTTTACTTGAGGTTATCTCACTTATTGATATAAATCTGTTCAGAAGTCTCTTACAATCCTTTGTATATCATGGTATAAATTATAACTTTTATTTTGTGATTCCATGTATTATTAGAGTTTTCAATTTTTTTCTATGTATATACTAAAGGGTTTATTAATTTTGTCATACTTTCAGAGATCAACTCTTTGTGGCATGAGAGAATATTTATACCAGCCAGAATAGAATACATGGTCAGATAAACTGCCACATTCAAATTGCCCTCCTCCTATGTACAAAGTGACCTGCAGGAGGCAACTCCAGGCCAGCTGCAGAGGCTCTGGGCAGCAGTATCTGCAACAGTTCCTCAAGCACCGCCAGGAGTGATTCCTTAGTGCAGAACCAGAAGTGAATCCCTGAGCATTGCCAAGTGTGACCCCGGAAAAAAAAGCAAAAAAAAGGAAGTTTATTTTCCAAATTTTGCAAAACTATTTGAACCTCCTGTAGCAAAAATTAATCATATTTTGTAGAAATATATGTGTATTTCCCAATCTTTACTAAATAAAAATTATAATAAAAAGTCTTAGACATGTAGTCAGATTCATAAAGACTATAACAGCAGAAATTAATTTTCTAATTTCTACTCACATACACAATTTGTTCAATACAGAATAGGTATTTTCCTGGGTTTTCCATTGTGTGGTTTTAAGACCTTTGTGAATTAATAATTTTCATTCACTTTACTTTGTTTCATTATTAAAATTCTTTTCACCTTTTTTTTCAATTCTCACCTCAGCCTAGCATGCAAATAACTTTAAATACTAATGCTGAATGAATCACATCTCATTGAAGGTCACATTTAGAACTTTGAATATCCAATTGTTAAATGTTTCTTTCACTCTAAAAAATACTCTGATCAGACAGAAGAATCTCAACATTATCATTTAAATGACAATCAGAATCTAGTTGGAAAATTATGTAAGTTTCTGGCACCAAGGTCAAGAACTTCTGAGAACAGTATAAGACCTAAACTTAAATATTACAATATTTTAGAGCAAGGAAGACTTTAAAGATTTCCTGTAATGTTTTCTAATCAGAAACACTGTCCATTTATATGTGAAAAAGTCTTAATGAGTTTGAAATATCCATTTCTTTCTTTTAAGAAAAACACATTTTTGAGGATTTTTATTATTAAAGCATTATTTGGGGGGTTAATGAGAAATTTCAGCAGGCATAGCACTTGCCTTCCTGGGGGTTGGGGGTTCCAGGTTCAATCCCAAGAACCCCCTGGCTTCACCATAGCCTCATCCCTGAGCACAGAGCCAGGAATAATCTCTGAGCACTGCTGGATATGGCCCAAAACCCAAAAAAAAGTGGGGGAACATTAGTTCTTATCCTTATAGGGAAATTTTCTGAATACCAATTGGAAACTATTCTTCATTGCAAAACAATTCAAATTAAAAGAAATCATAACTTTACAAAATTTTGGTTGATTTGTTTATAAAAACCAAAATAATCCTGAGTGTGTTCTACTTCTAAATTTTATGTTTGATTACACACACTGTTTTTTCTTCTCTGGGGGTAATGTGTATACTATATCATCTTCATATTTCATTATGTATACCCTTTCAGTTTCTAAATCTGTAATTATTATTGTGAAAGGATAGGGCTCTTTATAACCACCTCCCTATGATAGCAATAAAAACATTAATTTATTGGGCTCATTTTTAATCTTTCTTTAAAAAGAACATTAATTTTTTAAGTTAAATCATCTTCCCTTATTGATATTATATGAGAGAGTTAACATGCAATTTAATTTCACTGGTGTTCTTACTATCATATATCTGAAATTTTTTAGTAGTATAAAAATAAAGTTCAGCAAAGGAACCCGCCAGCCTGGAGCACCCAAGTTCCGCCACTGGGGCCCAGCATTCTCTCCACTCCAACCCACCACCTGACTCCACCGCCCCATCCCAGTTGCATCCAGAACTTCCCTGTGGACCAGACACAACCCCAGCTCCAGGACAAGCGAAAAAAGGATTGGACTCTTGCAGGTTTCACATCCCAAAAATTTAAAACCACATGGACGAGCTAGAGTCAGTGCAAAGTATTTAGTTAGTGTATATCCTACATAGAAGCACCTGGGTACATTAGCAGCAATATTCCCCACCTCCCACAAAACTCTGTGAACAACCATCAACAAACTCCACTGTACTGCTCATTCACACAAGAACACAAAATCTGCCACTTGTAAAGGTCATAATGGTAAAGCAATGCAGAATTCCTCCTAGCTCAGTGAGCAAAAGCTGCTTGCCAAGATGAACCAAGCAATAATGATGAGCTGAAAAGGAATTTTGATAAGCAATTTTGAAGGGAGCTGTTAAGGAAGCATAAGGAGCACAAAGAAGCAATGGAACACAGAGTCAATAAAATGCAAGAGGACATGAGAACAGAAGTGAGAAAAACAGAAATGAAAACGCAAGCAGAAATAACAGACATTTACAATGTGGTAGGTCACTTCTATTCAATATAGTACTGTGTCGGGGACACTGCTGGGGTCCCCCAGTACAGGGAAGCAAGTTCCCTTCTACCTCTGAAGCCGGCGAGGAATGGATGAAAACTCAGGAATCCGATACAGTTTTAAAAGGGCTTTACTATCACAGGTTCCGATATACAATCCAAGAGCAGGGAAAACCTCTGAACTCTGGGTTCCCAGCTAGGCCCCAGCCACATGAAGACCAAGATGGCTACTACCACGTGTTGAGGCCCAACAGATAATGGAGAGGATGGAGAAGCAAAACACCAAGGAAGCGAAATGGCAAAAAGGGGGCTTTTTTATTCTTGTAGCTTATTTTATAGCTAGAAATTCACCCAAACTCCCCAGCTGGGCCTATTCTGGGCTGGGCTATCAAGAGATGAAAACAGGAAAATAGCTCTATAGAAATGTAGCAACTTCAACTGGTAGAACTTTACAAGAAGAAAACAAACAACCCCATCAAAAAATGGGGAGAAGAAATGAACAGAAACTTCAGCAAGGAAGAAATTCGAATGGCCAAAAAACATATGAAAAAATGCTCACCATCACTAATCATCAGAGAGATGCAAATCAAAACCACAATGAGATACCACTTTACACCACAGAGACTGGCACATATTCAAAAAAGCAAGAACAACAAGTGCTGGCGTGGATGTGGGGAAAAAGGGGACACTCATCCATTGTTGGTGGGAATGCCGGGCTGGTACAGCCTTTCTGGAAAACAATATGGACATTCCTCCAAAGACTAGAAATTGAACTCCCATTTGACCCAGCCATACCACTCCTGGGAATCTACTCTGGGAAACCAAAAATACGCAGCGGAAACACCATCCCTACTTTTATGTTCATAACAGCATTATTCACAGTAGCCAGAATCTGGAAGCAACCAGATTGCCCAAAAATCGAGGACTGGATAAAGAAGCTTTGGTACATCTACACAATGGAATACTATGCAGCTGTTAGGAAAAATGAAGTTATAAAATTTGCCTATAAATGGATGGACATGGAGAAGATTATGTTGAGTGAAATTAGCCAGAAGGAGAGAGACAGATACAGAAAGACTGCATTTATTTGCATAACATAAATATATATGTACATATTATGATACCAATATCCAAGGTCAAGTTAAACATATATCAGGAGGTCTTGTCAAAGGTGGAAAAGTATCACAAATGTGTGGGATTCAGAGGCTAGGTAAGACAGAAAAATGGAACAGTGTGCTAACAATTGTTGAGGGTACTAATACCAACCTAGAACTGAGCATTAAATACAGGCAAAAAGATACACATGACAACCCTTTAATGTATGTTCTGTAATCCATAGTCTGGAAGGGAAGGAAAAGAGAAAGAGAGAGAAACAGAAAGAAATAAAGAACCTGCCATGGAGGAGGGCTTGGGGGAGGGGAAGGGAACCGGGGGACGTTGGTGGTGGGAGATGGGCACTGGTGGAGAGATGGGTGCTGGAACACTGTATGACCAAAACCCAAATATAAACTTTTAATTGTATATCTTTGTAATTGTAAAAAAAAAAGTTTTTAAAAAACTTTTAAAAAAAGATATTTAGCAACTTCAGGAGACCATCTGGCTGTTTACAAGGACCCAGAGCTAATTCAATGCCTCCTAGAAGAGCTGGGAGGAGTTATAAGCTAAATGTAACTTCCCTTGGCAGGGAGGGTCAAAGGCCCTCATATAATTTCCCCAGAACCTCACCTAATGTCTTGAGCCAAGATCTGCCTGGAAATGCCTTTATAAGGTAGAGAAGGGGGTTTTGAGATGGCATGTCTCTGTACCAAAGACTATACTAATGCCAGTTAAATATTTCTCCAAGCCTTCACAAGAGTCTCGTCTACTTCACGGCAGTTTTGCATTTTAGTTGCCTTTGAATTATCAGGGAGCCATGCTTGCTTTCTTG
This sequence comes from Cryptotis parvus, assembly GCA_021461705.1. Classification (NCBI taxonomy): domain Eukaryota; kingdom Metazoa; phylum Chordata; class Mammalia; order Eulipotyphla; family Soricidae; genus Cryptotis; species Cryptotis parvus. Next base: position 6,757 of record JAJIBD010001065.1, on the reverse strand, counting down.
GAGGCAAACAGCATTTCTCTCTGGTCTAATTACTTAGAGATCCAACGTGGCCAGGCCAGTATGCTGGTAAGATATAGCTAGTCCCACGATGACTGTGGTAGCATGAGAGAATATTTATACCAGCCAGTACAGAATACATGGTCAGATAAACTGCCACATTTAAACTACCCCCCTATCTACGAAGTGACCTGCAGGAGGCAATCCAGGGCAGATGTAGAGGCTCTTAGTCCTGCAACAGTACTGGAAGTACTTGCCATAGCAATCAGGGAAGAAAAAGACATTAAGGGCATCCAGATAGGAAAGGAAGAAACAAAGCTGTCACTATTTGTAGATGACATGATATTATACCTAGAAAACCCTAAACTCTCTACCAAGAGTCTTCTAGAATAGATTCCTACAGTAAAGTGGCAGGGTGCAAAAGTCAATACCCAAAAGTCAATAGCCTTCCTATATGCAAATAACGAAAGAGAAGAAGAGGATATTAAAGAAACTATCCCATTTACAGTTGGGTCACATAAAATCAAATACCTAGGAATCAGTTTGACAAAGAATGTAAAGGATCTCTAGATTCAAAACCAATTTTAAAAAGGACTGAAGGAGCTACTGTAAGATAAGATAAAACCCAAAATCACAACAAGCTTATTCAGAAAGGTGGCATAAAACTCCATGACCATAATCTCTTTCAATGTCAATGAGCCAAATGTACCAATAAAGAGACGTAGAGTGGCAAAATAGATTAAAAAACTGAATCCAGCATTCTGCTGCAGAAATGCATTATGAACAATCAGAGCAAACTCACCTAAATCGCCAAAGACTGGAAGGCAATTCTCCATGCAAATAACTCCTCCTAAAAGGCTGGGTGTGGCCACACTAGTATCTGACAACATAGACTTCAGGTTGAAAAGGGTTAGAAGGGACAGTGATGGCTATTTCTTAATAATTAAGGGATATGTATACCAGGAAGAAATTACACTCCTAAACATACACACATCCAATGAGGGGTCAGAAAATACTTAAAACAACTGTTAATGACCTGAAAGACATTAGCACAGTCTTAGCAAAGACTAAGACATTAGCAAATACAGTAACACAATTGTAGTTGGAGATTTCAACAGTCACTTGATCACTTGACATCCTGTTATTCGTCAATTTGCCCAAGCAGGCACCAGTAACGTTTCTATTTGACCCTATCAAGAGCCAGTGTAGCCCAATGGCATCTGCTTGTTTCAGGAATGCGAAGAGCCTCAAACCATTCATTCAGGGTCTTGACGAAGAAGTCTGACCATCTTGTAGGTGGGCAGCCACGTGATCTTTTGACATCCCGTGGGATCCAGTCGGTAATGGCTCTAGTCCAGCAGTCATCTCCAAATCGCATTACATGTCCAGCCCATCTGATTTTCGATGTCTTGGCAAATGAGACAGCGCCCTGACTCTGGATCGTTGATGGAGGTCAGAACTCAGGATTCCTTCTCTCACTTGAGTGAGGCGTGATATTCCAAGCATAGTTCTTTTGATTCCTCTTTGGGAGACCCTAATAGCATTCTCATCCTGTTTTCAGAGGGCTCAGGTTTCTGAGGCATATGTTACTGCAGGAAGAATGGTGCAGATTTCAAAAGTACTGATTGAAATCAATGATTGATAGATCAACAAGACCAAAACTCACCAACAAAATACTGTCCCTGAAGAAAGAAATGAAAGCAGGCTGGTAGATATATACAGGGCTTTTCATCCCAAAAGGGCCGAATACACATTTTTCTCCAGTGCACAAGGAACATTCTCCAAGACAGATCACATGCTGAACCACAAAACATACTCTTTCAGATCATGATGCACTGAAAATGGAAGTTAACTACACACAAAAACAGAGTCAAGACAAACACCTGGAAACTGAACAGCTCAATGCTGAACAACTAGTTGGTCATAGAAGAAATCAAAAGAGAACTCCAAAGATTCCTAGAAACAAATGAAAATGAAAACACAAACTATCAGAACTTGTGGGATACAGCAAAAAGCAGTTTTAAGAGAAAAATTCATAGCTAGAGGGAAAAGGACAGATATAGAATGATTGCATTTATTTGAGGATATAAAACAATAGCATAATACCAACATCCAAGGCCAGGCAAAACATGGATCAATAGGTCTTGCCAGTGGGTGGAATCTACCGCAAGTGTGTGGAAGTCAGAGGTAAAGAAAGAAGGGAACAAGGTTCTAACAATTGTTGGAAATGATAATACCAGCCTAGAACTGAGCACTGAATGTAGGCAAAGGGATATACATGATAACCTCTAAATGTATGTCTTGAAAGCCACAATGTGTAAGAGGAGGAAGGGGGAGGAGAGAGAGAGAGAGAGAGAAAGAAAAGAAAGGCAAAAGTGCCTGCCATAAAGGCAGGCCAGGGGTGGGGGGAAAAAATCAGGGGACATTGGTGGTGGGAAATGGGCACTGGTGGAGGGATGGGTGCTGGAATACTCTATGACTGAAACCCAAACATGAACATCTGTGTAATTGTACATCTCACGGTGGTATAATAAAAACTCAAAAAAAAAAAAAGAAAAATCAAGTGCAGCATGTATATTTCCATACTGAACTAACATAACTACATTTTTTATTTTCTGTTAATTCTAAAAATCTGAAACAATGAGTAAAAAATATGAAACAATGAGTTATAGCCTTTTTAAGGGTATTTTATTATATATTTCTATAGTATAGGTATAATATAGATTTTCTACATTGTCAACCCTTCTTCTAATTTTTTTTTCCATTTTTCCATAAGACTATCAGTTTTCACTCCTGCCTTACAAGTACTTACAACACTCAATAAAGAAAATAGTAGTTTGCATTAGGTCATACAGAAATAGAGCCTTGGAGAAAACAAAGCCTAATTCCAATCTAGAATACAATATCTCAGATAATATGAATACTACAATGTAGTGGTACTTATTAATTCAATACCATGATATGAAAAATATCAGCAAAGCCATTAAACTAAAGAAATCTAAATCTGAGGATTACTTATGTACATGTGCATGTGTGCATCTATGAGTGCGTTTGCATCTGATCCATGTGTATGTATAACTGACTGCCTGGTGCCTGGGTATGCATGTACTGTGTGCATGCTATAGCCTCTTCGTGCAAACGTGTCTATCTCCTGTTCTGACTGTGTAGGGAACAAACATGCTATAGTACAAAGAAACAGAAAGGAAAGAGAAAAATAGGATATGGTATCTTCCCATTGTTCATCGATTTGTTCGAGTGGGCACCAGTAACATCTCCATACAACCTGTTGCATCCTAGTGCAGCCCAAGGGCATCTGCTCGCTCCAGGAACACGAAGAGCCTCAAACCTTTCCTACAGGTCATGGGAATGAGGTCAATAATTGTTACTAGTTTTGGCATATCAAATACAACATGGGTGGCTTGCCAGGCCCTGCTGTGTGGATGGGATACTCTCAGTAGTAGGCTCTCATCTAGTGCATTTACTGGATGAACCTCAACAGGGAAAGATCAGCTTTTCTCTTGGGTGGAGCTCTGAGAAGCTGTGGAGTTCAGATGTTGAGAATGACTCGAACTCATGGTGTGGGGGTTCCTCTGGTTTCTTGTGAGGCTCTATTGGGATGGCAGGCCTAGGGTAGAACTCGCCTTCCCTCCCGGGCCTCATGATCAGCTGAGCATAGGAGAGCCAGTAGCAGCTCTGCCCTGTGTGTCTGATATGGTAGAATACCAAAAAACACTTTCCTTCTTTCAGAGATAATTTGTCCCATGGGAGCAAGGGAGCTTTTCATGTTGGAATATGCGGGAAAATAGGCATTTCTCAACCAATCCCCTGTCACCTAAAGATTTCCAGTAGTAAGTGATATATATATATAATTTATATATAAAATATATAGATAGATATATAATTTATTATATATAAATTATATATGTATATACATAATTTATATATAAAATATATATTTTGAAAGCTCAAGGACAACAATCTGGTACTGTTTTCATATCTCATCTAAGGAATATTACATAGTCACAGATAATCTGTGAGTTTAGGGGGCTTACTCTTTTAAAATTAATTTTTGGATATTTATATGATATGTATAGATGATAAAAGATATTGTACTTGTACTTGTCTTCCCATTGTTCATCAATTTGCTCAAGCAGGTGCCAGTAATGTCTTAACTCATTGGGAATGAGATCCATTATTGTTACTGTGTTTGGCACATTGAATATACCACAGGTAGCTTGCCAGGTTCTGCCGTGGCTCTGGGTTCATCCCAGGGGAACCAGTCTTTTCTGTGTCAGACCATCAACCAGGGGGACCAGTCTTGTTCTATGTCAGACCATCCACCATCCAGGGCCCATGGGGCAGAGCCCTGGGTGTAGACAAGCCTGTCTCCTGTAAGCCACCTGTTGACGCAGCCAGGCACCACAGTCACACCTGCAACACCTCAAGGGGCAGGTGGCCTGATACAAAAATATTATATATTTAAATATAAGATATTTATATTTATATATTATGTGATATGTATAGATGATAGAAGATATTATATATTTAAATACAAGATATTTATATTTATATATGATATTTATATGATATGTATAGATGATAGAAGAATTTGATGTTTATAAGCCTAAAACACTGCTGTATAAATTCCAGAAAGGAATTCTCTCAGTGCAGGCTGAGATCCACCAGCAACTAAAAAGTAATTCAGCAGCAAAGGCATACATTTCAATAAGCAAGCTGATCTGCTGCTAAAAATTCCTTGGCTGACTTTTTAGATTAATATTTAATCTGACAGGGAGGTCTCCCTCTCCTCTTCACCCTCACCGAAGTATTCATTAGCAGCTCCCTCAGGAGACCAGTTGGAAGCATGACCCAAAGGTCCAGGATTTTTCTCTGGCTATTATCTACAAAGCTTTCTCTCACAGCAGTTGCATAAATAGGGCATATGTGGATCAAAATAAAGTCATGTTTTACCCTGGTCTATATATACATATATAAATATAAATATATATACATATATATACATATATATCTCCCTGCAAGATAAATCACTTGCCATGCTGGAAAATATCTCCATATCTAAATATTTAACCAAGGAATGAATCCAAATAGAGAAAACAAAGTAATCTCAGTAACTACTTAACCCCACACTGTCCTAGAGAGCCCGCCAGAAGCCTTGCAAAGGGTCTGTGAGAAGGATATTCTGTCTTTGGGATGAGGTGTTCTGATGACTTGGGTCCAGTGCCCCTGGAAACTAACCAAGGCACATACTCCTGCCCTACCAAGGTGTTTGCATGGGTCCTTTACAGGGCAGGTCCGCCAAGTGAACTTTGTCAATCTCAGACCTGCAGGCCTGGCTCTTCCTCATGTTCTGACTGCCTGACCAAGGATTACTTGATTCACTTAATATTTCCTTATAGAGACAAAATAGAGAGAGTACAAAATGGAAAAGTTTCAGAGTGCAAGAAACATTTGTCTACTCGAGATGAAAAATAATAATCTAAAGTTCTTACAAAGAACCACTATGGACAATGATAGTTGGAAATGATCCCTCTGGACAAGAACTAGTGCTGAACGCAGGTAAAAGGGACAAACCCGATCTTTTAGTACCAGTAGTGCAAGTCATAATCCCTAAAGGAAAGAGGTGGTGAGATAAAGAAGAAAGTGTCCGACATAGAGGGCAGGCTGGGGATGGATATGGCGGGAGAGAACTTCGGAGCAACTGACACCAGGAAATATAAACTGATGAATAGGATGATGTTGGTACATTGTTTGACTGAGAACCATCATGATCAACTTTGGAACTTTATCTCACAGTGCTTCAATAAAAGTAATTTTTTTTGTTTTGTTTATTTTTATTTTGGGGTCACACCCAACAAAGCTCTGGGGTTACTCCTGGCTCTGCACTAAGGAATTACTCCTGGAGGTGCTCAGGGAACCATATGGAATGCCTGGGATTGAAACCTCGGTCAGCCCATGAAGGCAAATGGCCTACCCACTGTACTGCTCTGGCCCCAAAAAAAAATTTTTTAAGAAAGTTCTTACAAAGGACAATGGACAGGAAAGAGAGAATAAATATAAAAGGAAAATTAAATACTACATACATAAAGTAATGCTGAATTTAGGGGAGGAAATGGATATAATAATCTCTTATGATTTAATATTTCTTTAGAAACCCACACAATTTTAATGCTAAGATGCAACTTTTATACCGTGTATGTTTTAATCACTTTGGGACATATAACGGCAAGGGAGTCAACAAAACTATATCAGGAAAAGCTTAAACAAATCAACTTTCATTTAATTTTAATTTAAAAATAAATTCTCAAAGGTATAACATTTCTCCCATCCTTTTATGTTATACTTCTTCAATTTTCCTGCACTAAAGTCACCATCACTGTTAGAAGATGGAGTAAACAAGTCTGGAAAATGTGTTTACTCTCCCAACTAAGAAGGTGTCTCTTTGGATGTTTCTCCCTGTGACTCCTCTTACAGATCAGCAATCTGTGCAGTTAACTGGTAGTAATAAGATGATCCCCTAAGGTTCAGTTTCCAGCTTACTCTCCTCAGCATTGTTCAAGTCAAAACCATAAATGTTTTCCTCTTATCCCAAGAATGTAACCATTAAACTTAAATGAAAACTGAAGACTTGGTTGTAAATGTTTTAAATAGTTAGAATATCACAAAGGGACATCTATCACTGCACTTGACTATTTTTTACTGGAAAGTGGAGCTTCTACCAGGCATGAGCTACAGAAAATGC